>APFE031317201.1:6189-119796 GCA_000404065.3 Pinus taeda | reverse complement strand
TAGCTTGTGTGCTGATTCTTTTTGTAATCTGGAATATATTTCCTCTTGTATGATAATATAGAGATGGGGTTTTAAGTAGGTGCTTTCACCGGGTAAATTCTCCCGTGTTATATGTGATTGATTCCTTCTTATCAGTTATATGTTTTCTTATTTATGTTGCTTATGTTCGATTAAAATTCTGCTAAATTGTTTGTAGAAGTAGATCAAGTGTTTTGCTTTAGTACATTGCATTACCAAGTTTATCTATGGGTGGGAAATATTGCATGGTATTAGAGCTAGCTAATTTGTAGAAAAGGTTCTACATGATATCGGAGCTAGCTGATTTGTAGAAAAATTATACAAAATTCTATATGGTATCGGAGCACAGGTGATCAAGGAAGAACAATATATTGAGAGGAGATTTCAATGTTTTGAGATTTGGGCTGAGAATTTGTAGAGAAGATCTGAAAATTTCTGTACAAAATTTTCAAAAATAAATAGCAGATTTGGATTCCTTCCAGAAAAATACCTAGAATTAAAAAAATCACCAGCTGAATCAAAGTTCAGATGATGGAGATATCGTTGATTTAAAATCAGTGCTTTTCTAGAAAATTTCGTGATAGCGAGAAAGTGGAAATAGATTCATGTGCTAGCCAACAACTTGTATGCACTTGAGGTACAAGATGCATGCAAATCCTTGAGGAGTAAGGAAAATGTTAGATACTTGGTGATTGGCAGGGAGAGTAAACTGCCTCTCAACATGCAGCGCCAGAAGAAGTCTCAGACAATTGTAGAGGAGCCACGACTGGTGAAGCAGCTTCAGGAGGTTGTGGAGTAGCCACAACTAGAGAAACTGAGAGGAGATTGAGTAGAGGCATCTACTCATGCAGAGACCTCCAGTAGGGGGGAACTTCGAGCCAGGTAGGTAGAGGGATCACGTGCATCCATACCTCCATATAAGAGGTGGGGTGATGTGGAATGATCGTCCCAAGGAGGAGGGGCATGATACTTGAGGTACCCAACCTCTTGGATGAGACCTTGCTATGTGAGCCCTGATGTGGAGTAGCATGAACTAATTGATTGGGTAAAGACATATGCGGATGGAGTGGCAGAGAGAGCTACAGTCCAAGGAATCCCAAGATAGCATAGAGCATGCAGGCTACAACAATGCGAGAGGCACAAGTGTGTTGCACAGTGCATGGTAGCACAAAGAAGGGTGCAATGGTGCGAGATGCATGGAGATGTTGTAGTACCATAGAGGTCAAAGAGGGAGCACTTGTCAGCAGCAAGTAGAGCTTCAGCATTATAGTATGTTTCTAGCCCAACAGAGAGGTCAATTGGTAGTTTTTTTTGTTCTGAGTGTTGTTAGAGCAACCCCACTTGGTAGATGTGTTGGATGCAGAACATTCCAGAGTTATAGGATTAGGTTCAAGAGGAAGCCTTTCTTCTTGAGAGGGAGTGTTGAAAAGTGTGCAACAAGAAATGCTAAATTTAGGAAGTGTTAAAAAATAGAACTGCTAAAAATAACACTTCTAAAAATAGCAGTTTCGCCAATGAGCATTTTGTCCACCTTGGGTGAGAGGTGAAACTACTAAAAATAGCATTTCTGGGTCCTTTCCTATTTATAATAGTCCCTGGTCTATCTATAGGAAGTAAATTCAAATTTTCTCTTACCAGCAGTTTGGAATATTAATTAATTAATTCTCCATGAGTTAATTATTTAAGGAAAAGTAAACTTGAAGTCTTTGTGAGAACATGCAATTATTACTCCACTGATTGGGGAATGTGTCCTTGATTTGCTCCACTGATTGAGGAATTAAGGATGAGTTCTATATTGAGAAGATTAGTTGACTTAGTTTAACTTAGTCAAGATCAGTTAGATTAATTTAACAAGTTGTTACATTAATGAGATATAGTTTGTTGATGCTTGCATGCATGTGACAACTATTATTTTCAGATAACTGTGTATTCACTCAAGGATAACTGATGCATGTCAGTTCTGTCAGAGACCTAGTTGAGATCAAATGAGGGGCAATGTACTATCAGTTGGATGAATATTTTTCCTATAAAGGAAGCTCATTGATGATGAGGATTTATCTCCTTCAGGTTTGTGCAGTTAGATCAGAGGTTAATGAGTGTGTGAAGAGGCCAATTCACATAGGTGGCAGCACTGGACCCCAAGGAAAACTATACAAGGAAATAGGAGGCTTGGAGGGCAGAGGAGAAGGTTTTTGAGAAGCCTTTGGTTGTCTATGAGTAGCAGAGGGATTTCAGAGAGAGCATGATATCTTGTTAGTTTATTATTTTTGTAATCTAGACTATATTTCCACTTGTATGATAATATAGAGATGGGGTTTTAGGCAAGTGCTTTCCCCTGGTAAATTCTTCTGTGTTATGTGTGATTGATTCCTTATTATCAGTTATTTGTGTTCTTATTGATGTTTCCCATGGTTGATTAAGCTTCCTCTAAATTGTTTGTAGAAGTAGATCAAGTTTTTTACTTTAGTACATTGCATTACCAGGTTTATCTACAGGAGGGAAATTTCTACATGGTATTAGAGCTAGCTGATTTCTAGAAAAAGTTCTACATGGTATCAGAGCTAGCTAATTATATAAAAATTCTACAAAATTTTGCACATCATTTGAGGTGTCCCTTTTATTTGGACACTCCCTTTCATAGTGGCCAAACTTATTACAAACAAAGCACCTGCCCTTCCTTCCTCCCTTAGATCCAAGCTTTCCATGGAAATGACCTTTAGACTCTACATTATTTCTCCTTTTGGCATGAGCAGAGAATGCAATGGGGTTCCTTCTATTAGAAGGAATTTCTTGCTCCACCATTCTTGTTTCTTCTTGAATGCATATTGACATCAATTCTTCAAACCCTTAAATTTCATCATTGTTGAGGACGGTGGTTCTAAATACATACCACTCAGGTGGGAGTCCTCCAAGAGTTGAGAGTAAGTTCCCTATCAAGAATGACTTCTTCAATCGAGAGTATATCATTCTTGATCTCAGTAATCCTCAAGAAATAGGATTGAATATCCTCATCCTTTCCGTTCTTAATATCCTTCAACTTATTCTTGAGAAATAGAATTTGATTAGTAGTACTAACCTTGAACATGTTGACCAACCTGTCGTAGATCACCTTGGATGTATTTAATTCAGTGATGTAGGCCACCAGATGCTTGTGAATGGAATCCTTGATAATCCTCTTTTCTTTGACTTTAGCCCTATTGTACTTGGACTTTGTAGCAACTGGTGCATTTGAAGGAGGTTCAGGGATTTTACCCTGCACATAGTTCGTCGGTTCTTTTTCTTCCAAGGTCAAATCAAGAGACATATTCCATCCATGATAGTGATATTTATCATGGAGATTGTCTTCAGATGGGAAGTAGGATGAGGAACACATTGAACCTTTTGTCCTTGTCCAACAGTCTTTGGTGAGTTCTCTTCCACTCTTGCTTGGGCTTTGCCTTCACCTCACCTCTGATACCATGCTAATTTTAGGAAACAATGGTATGTACTATGCTTTAGAGAGATTTTACTTCAATTTCTTTATCAGCCCAGTATCAATATTCATATTAGTAATCACATCAACATGATAGTAAAATGCGGATAGAATATAAACATAAATAGTATAAGACAAGCTAAGACAAGAGGACACAAGATCTGGCACCAGCCAAGGACAAACCCCAAATGTGGTGAAACCCTTGATCAAATATTCTTTCAGTCTTCAATAGTTTAGCAGAGAGAGATAGCACAATTTACAAATCTAATAATTTATAACAATAGCAAAGGATCCCTAACCATAAAAGTCAATGCTTGTCAACAGGGTAGATTTGACCCTCAACAACTCCGTCAAGTATAGTCAACTTCGTCAACCCTGTTGCAGTCAACACTGGGTCAAACTATCTAGAAATTCGTTCTCCTGAAATTTCATCCTCCTGAAATTTCGCTCTCCTAAAATTTCAACCTCCTGAAATTTTGCTCTCCTGAAATTTCAGACGTGTGGAGAGAGAGAGAGAGAGAAGCTTGAAGATGAGTGTGTCAAAATGAGGCTAATTCACCTTCTATTTATGTGCAACTTTGAGGATGAATAAGCGTGACTATTGGGCTTCTGAGCCTACATAAGTTTCTTGGTCGACCTTGAGAATTTGTCCATAATCAAAATAAATTCATAACCTCATTTGTACATTTCAGAATCAGATGACCTTTAGACCAATCCTACACCTCTCTAAGAGAGGAATCCAAGAAAAATATTAGTTGTCATAAATAAGATGACCCATGTGGAGTTTGGCCGCAGTTTCCAATTTTAACATACTTGCTTCTTCATGTGTTCCTTCAAGTTATAGTATGATTTCTTATGGAACTTATTTTCCACAAAATATCAACATGGAGATTTTTTTTCTTGTTTAGTTCCATCACCTTTTCAGAACAAACAAATAAGTATTCATCTTCTTGAAATAATGATTAAGTTATGGCTTGATCACAATGTGAGCTTGATCTAGAATACAATTCCTTGAGCATGAAACCCATGCCTCAAGCATAACCAAAATAATATCATTTTTCCTTCTTTACATAAATTACACAAAATTGGGATTACATATGTTATTATGAAGATCGAACCTAGTTACATATTTCAATAGTATTAATCTATTATTCCATCTAATTATTTATATTTGTGCCTTGCACGATGTTTCTAGGGTGACTCCAACAAGTATACAATCATGTTATGCCCACTACACCTAGACCAGAACTCCATAACATGCCCTCTGCATCAAATATTTATGTTCCTTTTATCCCTGTTGCATTGCACATGCATGCTCCTGTTACGAGTACATCAAAATCAATATATAATCCATCAAATGTGGGTTCAGTCAAAATTCTCCCACCAAGACTGAAAAAAGTTTCTTTGAGAATTTTCATAGACTCACAATCGAGAATGTTAAGGCTCCTACCAAATATTCTTGAAAATGTTCAAATCAGACAAGAAATAATTGAACAAATTTAGGTAAGGGAAATGACATTGTTGGAGAGTACAGGTCCTATCTTAGATCAATAGGTAAAATTATTTTATTTTTTTATAATTTTATTTGTTATGTTTAGGATAACTATTTTAGAAATGAAAATAGTTTCATATTTTGGTTGGGTTCTTAACAGTTCCAAAATTTCAACGTAAATGCAGGAAATAGGTGATAAAGTGCCTAATGTACCTATAAGGACATCTACCTCAACCCCCAAGACTACAAAAATATCATTAGTAACTACAAAAGGAATGCAAGAAGTTACAATCTTGCTCACATCAGAAGGAAATGTCTTGAAGGGTGAAATGGGGTTAAAATTTTATCACTTCATTTTTTGTCGTGCAGAATAATTATTTGGAAATACCATCCAAATGGATTGCAAGAAGGAAACTAATGCTAAAAGAGAAGAACTATTTAAATATGTCATAATAACATTTGGTAATCCTGGTTTTGATAAAGAAATTATTTTAGAGATTGCACGTAAATACATTCACTCAAAAAGAGGAAATTTAAGGTCAAAATTGATAAAAAAAACTTGATGTATCCATGTCCAACTTGGATCACAGACCAAGTGGTGTGGAATGAACTTACGAAAGATGCCAATTTGAAGAGGAAAGTCTGCAATAATCCAAAATATAGGCCATAGGAAGAAGGAGGAGGTAAGAGACGCATTTGAGATACAACGAAAGAAACCCAAGCTAGGGTTTCAAGAATTGGATCTCATAAATTAGGATCTGGTGGATATAATAGCATTCGTGGTGGCATGGCAAGTGATTATTTTTTCATCTATTATATTTTCTATTTTAGGGAAAATAACCATGGTCACGTTGAGTTAATTGTATCTTATTAGTTATTATACCTCATAAATATTATTATCTTTGTTAATGTATGTTCACCAATTAGAAAAGGAAGCTTCAGAGCATGGAAAATTTTAGGGGCTAATATTTGCCTAGTGGGCTAATTTTCCATGTTTTTTTCTAGAAAACTGATTCGCCAATTTCCAATTTTTATAAAAGATGATTCGCTCAAATTTTAGAATATAAAATTATTTTATCTTTAAAATTACCAACATTATATAGATACTATATATAAAATCATTATAAATTTGAATAATTTTACAAATATGTCAATAAACATTTTATAGTTTGCATATTAGGAATTAGTCAGATTCGCCAATATTTTTAAACTTCAAGAAAATTTTCCATCCTTAAAATTTTCCTTGCTTTAGAGGAAGACTTAAAATATGCTTTATTACATGGTTCCCAAGCTCTTCAACAACACATGATAGATCGAGGGGAAAAATTAATTACTGGTTATGAATCTGAGTTTAGTTGTTTCTAATATTTAATGAATAATGCAATAATTTAATTGGAGGTATAATGTTATTATAACAAGTTAAATTGTGTTGTGTATAGCAATCCCAACAATCAAAATCATCAAGTGAAACATCTGGGAGTAAGCATGAGGAGGAGATACAAGCACATGATGAATTGTTTAATGAACACAATCATTCAATTACCATTCATGAACCTTGGCAGGAAACCATTTTTGAATTTCGGCGATCGGGAGAAAAAAATAATGAGGAGGGTGTTCAATGTGATGAGCATTCCACACCCAAAATTAGAGTAGTGCCTTGTAGAAAGAAGACAAAAAGGACTGATATGTGTTAAATTTTAATAACTTGAATGTGCATCGCTCTAGCTTCTAAGGAGTGCATTAGGTTGTGAGGGTCCAAACATAAACTAATTATGTGTGCAACAATTTTTTTTTGAAGATACATTGTTTTTTGAACTTTGTGGAACAAAACAAATTTTGAAGGTACTTTTTTTTCCTGCAACACTATTTTTATGTGAGTGCCACAGAAAAACAATGCATTGACTCTAGATGATGAATTGAATATATTGTGACTTTGGGTTAGCAATAGTTGCCTTCAATGACACTCCTACAACAATCTTCTAGACTGTATGGATTTGTACACTTATGATAGTTCATAATTGAATATTTATTTTTTTGTCAAGAATTATATTTTAGATTAGACTTCTATTGAATTTAATGCTTACCGTTGTGTTTGTGTTTCTAAGAGGAAGCCCAACCATCATATTAGGGAGGGATTCTAATTTAATGCTTACTATTTATGTTTCCAATAGGAAGCCCACCATCATGTTACATAGGGATTCTAATTTAATGCTTATCGTTTGTGTTTCCAAGATGAAGCCCAACCATCGTGTCAGGGAGGGATTGAAGAAGACAAGCAACTTGTCATGGGTTTTACCAAAGCATTAGGCCAACCCAAATGGGCTTGTCCCTCAACATAGGTACTTGCTTCAAATTTCTCACTCATACAATTTGCATACAGATTTTATTTTGTAAGACATAAACCACCCAATTCTTAGTTGGGATAGGATGAAAAATCCTAGTAGAGGTTGTTGAAATGCGGCGAAAAGAATATTCCAATTTAATTTTCCCTTGAATTAAATTGTGAATTAAAATTGAATTTAGTCTTAATAGCTACTCGGAAATAATTAATTAAGTTATTTTTACTTAATTAGTTGGAGAAATTCAAGTTAGAAGTCTTTCTGAAGTCAAGTAAGAGTTATCCCTTAAATTAAGGAGATAAGCCTTATTTAAGGAGATAAGATTGAGTTATATTTGAGTTGTAATTAGTTAACTCAGTTTACTAAGTTGTCCAGTTAAATTAGTTCCAAACTATTTGAGGAACTAATAGAGAGTTAACAGTCAGTTGATGCATGCATGCACTCAACTAGTGTATTCCATTTAACTGAAGACTCCCTCATCAAAAACTCATGCATGTCTATTCTGAGAAAGGCCCAGTTGAGATTAAATACAAGGATAGTGTACTATCAGTTGCATGTGTTTTCTTATAAACAAAACTCATGCATACAGAAGGAATCATTTCCTTGAGGATTTCATAGTTCTAACAGGGTGTGAGATCAGTGTGTGAGATCAGTTTTCCACTAGGTTGGAGGAGATCATCCCAGAGGAAAAACACAAGGAAATAGGAGCTTGGAGGGCAGAGGAGAAGGCTTGTGAGAGCCCATGATTTCCTGTGAGCATCTGCGATGATTGTACTGAGGGTTGGCTAGCTATGAGAGCTAAGGCTTTGTATATTGCCTATGTATTTCCACCTTGTATGACAATACAGATAGTGGGCTTTTAGCTGAGGCTTTCCACAAAATATTTTCATGTGTATTGTGATTTGATTCTTCTTCTTCTCGTTATATTTTTCAGCTCGATCTTTAAGCTTCTGCAAATTGATAGTAGAAGTAGGTTATAGTATTCTACTTTGATTTATATTGCATTATCAGGTTAACCTACATAGTAGATTTTCTACATGGTATTGGAGCCTAGTTTATCGGAGCTGTGAATAGTATATAAAGAAGAGAATTGAAAGTTCGAAGTTTGGGGTTGCAGGTGCAAATTGAATTCATATTATACTTCAAGGTTGGCAAATGGCATTCTATGGCTTGAGACTCGAGTATGGCTTGGAAGGTAGCTTGAATTACATAGCATGGAAAGATAGAATGGAGGCTATATTATAAGACAATGGCTTGAAGGAATTCATTGATCAAGAAATCCAAAAGCAAGCTTCAACTAATGCACAAGAGTTGGCTGAGTGGAAGAAGTGTGTGGCGAAGGCGAGACGATCATCCTTGAGGGAGTTCGAGACCATATTGTCTTGAGTCTCCATGGGAAGGATATTCCATTTTCAATGTGGAAGACATTGAAGGACCTATACCAGAATAGTAGCAACTAGAGGAAATTGGTGCTCAAGGATAAGCTTCAAAGAATCAAGATGGAGAAGGGTGATACTATTTCCACATATCTAAACAAGCTCGCCACCTATAGAGATGAGCTTAGTAATGCGGGAATAACTATTTGCGATGATGATATGGTGAGCCTCGCTCTCCTTGGCCTTCCAAAGAGTTGGAATAACTATCAAGACTCCGTGAATGGAAGGGAGAAACTGCCAGATTGGGAATGACTGTGGTCGGATCTGATCGAGGAGGAGATCAGGAGGAGCACACGAGATGGTTCTTCATTAAAGAATGATGATGAAGAAAATCTGGCCTTAGCTAGTAAGGCAAGGAAAGGGAAGGCGAAGGCTTCCCATTCCAAATCGAATTCTTCTCATGGAGGGAAGAAGGTTGACAAGTCTAAAGTGAGATGCTTCAATTGTCACAAGATGAGACATTACATGACTAATTTCCCATCAAATAAGTCCAATAAGGGATCCTTGGAAGGATCGGAAGATGAGGCATTAACCTCTCAGTTCGAAATGGACTTTACCCTCATTGTATGCATGGTGTCATCGATGATAGGTTGTGTTTGGTATCTTGACAGTGAAGCCTCATTCCACATGACCAGTGATAAAATTTTATTCGGTGCCTTGGAGGAGAAAGAACTCAAGATGTGCATAGAGATGGGTGACGATGGAAGGTATAGTGTTTCAAGAGTGGGCACGGTTGCTTTTTAGAGGGAGCATGGACCTTCTATTACCTTGATAGATGTGATGTATGTGCATGGACTAAAGAAGAACTTGGTATCGGTCAGGATGTTGGAGGACAAAGGCTATGATGTTGTCTTTAGTAAAGGAAAGGTGTTCCTAAGACACATAGCCATGGGTCAAACCAAGAGGATAGGGATTCGGGTGAAGAATCTCTATAAACTAGAGGTAGATGATTATGCAGCATTGAGTACAAAAGCAAAATTGGTGCAAAGCCATGATATTTGCGAGTTGTGGCATAGGTGGTTGGGCCATTTGCATCATGGGGCTTTGAAGATAATGCAACATATATCTACACGACTTACCAAAGGTAAACTTGAGCAAGTTGACACATGCAAAATTTGTCTATCTTACAGCGATTTCATATTTATGTGTGTGGACCATTGTCAACGGCATCCACAACAAAGCAAAGGTATTTTGTGATTTTCATTGATGATTATTCTCTTAAATGTTGGATTTATTTCATGCAGAAAAAGGACCAAACCTTCTCAAAGTTTTGTGAGTTCAAAGCTTTGGTCGAGAAAGTGTCAGGGAAGAAGATCAAGACCTTGAGAAGTGACAACAGTAGAGAATATGTCTCTCAAGAGTTTAAGGAATTCTACATAGCGGAAGGAGTTAAACAGGATTTGACGACACCTCATAACCCATAGCAGAATGGGGTGGCTGAGAGGAAGAATAGAACTATTGTAGGGGCAACATGGGCAATTTTGCATGACTAAGGCCTACCACTTCACTTGTGGGTTGAGGCATGCAACACAGTGGTCTATTTTCAGAATGGAAGCCTGCATTACATACTTGGGATGTAGACACTAGAGGAAGCTTTCTCTGCTAAGAGACCAAATGTGGGTCACTTCAGGATCTTTGGCTCATTGCTATATTCCCACGTGACAAAGAATGCATGGAAGAAGCTTGAGCCAACAGCAGAGTTGGGGATACTTGTGGGGTACACTGATACACCTCACAACTATCGGGTGTACTTGCCTACCAATCGGAGGATAGTGGTTTGTAGAGATATCAAGTTTGATGAGCAGAAGGTGATGCAAATTTCCCTTGAGAGGGAGCTTCAACTACAGGCTATGGAGGAACTATTGGTTCCTAAGGAGGAGGAGCCTCAAACTGATGCGGAGCAGCTGCATACAGAGGTTCCAGGAGTGGAGACATCTACTCAAGTAGAGTCTTCCAGAGATGGACGAAAGCACACAAGAGAAGTTGATAGATTGTTGGAGGATGTGAGAGAGAATGTGGGAGCAACATTTTCTCAGTGCAGATAGAGGAGGTCACCTGAGAGGTACACTGGATACATGGCCCTTGCTCAGAAATGCGTTGAGACCAAGCCATCTTCCTTTGAGGAAGCAGTGCAGCAGCCAATTTGGGTTGATGCTATGGTAGAGGAGTATGACTCCATAGTTCGTAACAATGTTTGGGACGTGGTTCTAACACCAGAGAACAAGTTAGTTGTGAGTTTTCATTGGCTTTACAAGGTAAAGAAAGCTGTTGATGATGGGAGGATCATGTTTCTGAAGTATAATTCCTTTCTTGTTGAGAGGGAGTGTTGAAATGTGGCAACAAGAATATTCCAATTTCATTTTTCCTTGAATTAAATTGTGAATTAAAATTGAATTTAGTCTTAACAGCTACTTGGAAATAATTAATTAAGTTGTTTTGAATTAATTAGTTGGAAAAATTCAAGTTAGAAGTATTTCTAAAGTCATGCAAGAGTTATCCCTTAAATTAATGAGATAAGCCTTAAATCAAGGAGATAAGATTGAGTGATATTTGAGTTGTAATTAGTTAACTCAGTTTACTGAGTTAAGTCTAGTTAAATTAGTTCCAAACTGTTTGAGGAACTAATAGAGTTAACAGTCAGTTGATGCATGCATGCACTCAACTAGTGTACTCCAGTTAACTGAATATTTCCTCATCAGAAACTCATGCATCTCTATTCTGAGAAAGACCCAGTTGAGATTAAACACAAGGACATTGTACTATCAGTTTCATGTGTTTTCTTATAAATAAAACTCATGCTTGCAGAAGGAATCATTTGCTTGAGGATTATGCAGTTCTGACAGGGTGTGAGATCGGTGTGTGAGATCAGTTTTCCACTTGGTTGGAGGAGATCATCCCAGAGGAACAACGGAAGGAAATAGGAGCTTGGAGGGAAGAGGAGAAGGCTTGTGAGAAGCCACGATTGCATGTGAGCATCTGTTAGGATTTTAGTGAGAGCTGACTTGTTGTGAGAGCTAAGGCTTTGTATAATTCTTATGTATTTCCACATAGTATGATAATACAAATAGTGGGGTTTTTACCTGAGGCTTTCCCCAAAGTATTTTCATGTGTATTGTGCATTGATTCTTCTTCTTCTAGTTATATTGTTGAACTCGATCTTTAAGATTTCGCAAATTGATAGTAGAAGTAGGTTATAGTATTTTTCTTTGATTTATATGGCATTATCAGGTTAAACTACGTAGCATATTTTCCACAGAGGTTGCTTTGGGTGTTCTCAGGTAGAGTCCATACCGTAATGCACTAAGAATCAAACTAGGATAGACCAATCTACTGATAGACCATAGTCCAAACAACCACACAATTTCCATTTATTAACCATACATCTATGCATTTTAAATGTTGTATTTAGAGTTCAAATGAATTTTCTATCATTGCTTGTCATGAAGGTGCCTTTTAGACCATTTGTTGGACAATGGGAAATACCAATCCATAAATGGGTCAATATATCAAAATTATTTTCCATGTCTAAGCACAATTAACAAATTTCTTGTGCATATGTGTCTTCAACTGCTTTCATTGAACCGATGTTTGCCATTGAACTTTTAGCAAAATTTCTAAATAAGGATGTGGTAACTAGGACCTTGTCTGATGCTGATCATATAAAAGTACTAACCTCTGCTTCACACCATTCTTTAGATACCTTATTTGAGACTAAAGAGGTTCTCGTTTTGGACATGTTATTATTTGGGTCTATATGTTGTACTAGTAGCTTGTATTTATGCCTTATATTTTGGAACTTTGTTTTACTCTAGAATGACCCAACATAAAAAATTATTTGGTCTTGTCAATCTGGTTATATGCCATGAATAATTTGTTGAAAGAAGATGAACATTTTTTTCCTACCAACATTGCCCATTTTTACTACTTTCTAGATTGTTTCTATTAGCATACGTGTGAATAATCACTAGCCACATGCAATGTTCTTCTAGTCATGCTTCAACTTTGAAAAAGACAATTTTATAAAAATCAACATATACTAGTTTATTTTTATTTTTATTTTTTTGCAAGAATACAGACTTTGTATGTGATATTTCTAAAATAGAAATCAAATACACATAAACTGGCCTTTTTGCTCTTATTTAGTTTCCGAGAGATTTTAGCCTAGACTCCTAGGACATATTGCAGTCCTCTTTCATGACAAAAATGGTTCTTTCTAGTCTGTCAAGAAAGCAATGCCATATACATAAGCAATTTCTGGCATAGACTCAAAGCTTGACATACTTGAGAAATGTAGAAGTTTCTTTGAAAATAAACAGAAAGTGAGCAATTCATTAAAAGAAAGGCCTAGACATTTTGGAAAAAGGGGCATTTCCTAGACTACCTTGTGTAAACCCACACAAAGAATCATTGTGGAATATCTATCTAGATGTTCTGGAAACTCTGTGATGGTTGGTTTCTAGAATGTAATTTGTTTTGGAATATTCATCACTACTTTTTGCACGATTGGTTTCCTAGATTTGCTAAACCATTGACTTATCTATGTACTGAAGCTTCAGCCTTCAACATATTACAATTTTTTTGATGTGTCATAAAGTATTTTTTTCTCATGGATTTGTAGTCAACATGAATCTGGTACGACCATCTATATTTTCTGTGAATTCTCTCTGGTTGGCAATTTTCTACCTGGCCACAGTCGATGATAGTAATATATTTTTCGTAAACTTTTACCAATGTTAATGATTAAGTATTTAATTTATTTTTTAATCTATATTTTCATGAATTCCCCAAAGATAATAATAGACCTTAATCATACCCTACATCGCCTAAATCAACCCAAGCCTTAAAAATTCAAATAATAAGCTTTGAATGTGATATTTGTCAAAATTCTCCACATACAGACAAGCCTTAATCATCCGCCTAATGTTTAGAATTGGCATTTTGGTTAACAATTACTTATCCATCGATGGAAAATTTACCTTTCAAATTTTACCTTTGAATGTGACATTTAGGTGGAGATGTTTTGTTTTCACAGGTTTTGTGCTCTAATTTCGGGTAGAACTATGTACACTTGAAAGTTGTCTGGTCTTCACAAGTTTTGTGATCTAATTCTAGGAAAAACTATTTACACTTGAGGGTTTCTATAGGGGCTATTTCTTCGAGTGAAAAAAATGGTGATATTTTAAATGAAATTCCAAACATACCTATGCTCTATGCCCATACATGGTCAAATGTTTCAGGTGGCCATTTTGGATACCCCAAACTGGATACCTAGGTCAAATTTTTAAAAAGGTTACAATTTTTCCCTGAAATTGGTGGAAATATAAATTTGATTGTGAGAGTGTTTAAATTCTTTTTGTTCTAGAAATAGATTGCAAATTTCAATCTCATTTTATCAAATTCATGCTAGAAGTTTTACTGCATTTAGAGAAAATTGTGGCTGGTTTAGACTAATGAAATTATGATTGCTCATGAAAGGCCTTGGCCTATTGAGACTACGCAATAAAATTTTGATTTCTCCATGAATGGTCCTTGGTGCTAGATACCGTGTACTGGGAAATCAACCATGCCTAACAACCAGTTGAACAAGATTACAAAATCAAATGTCAGTATCAATGCACATTAGTATTCTACCTATCACACTTAAGTAACATTCATATTATTTTATATTTTTCTATTATTTGGTATGTTGACATCTATTTCAAGCAATTGTTTCATGTTTTCCTTTTACTATCTGTTATGTTTCATGAATTACCAAATTTGACACAAGGAAGTTGTATGCCTACTGTAGGTAGGTCAGTGGAACATCATGAATAAGGTAATGACTATCTTGACTCTTAAAGATAATTCCCCTATGTGAAATAAAGGATATATGTTTTCAATAGGAAAATAGGTCATGTATACACTTTGTACTATTGAAATCATTTATTGTTTGTAATTTTTTAGCTAACATTTGCATAGCATGAGATGAAACATAAAATATTCAATGGAGGCACAGTTAACCACTGGGCTTGAATCAACTTCTCATGGGCATTCAATAAAGTCTTGCTCTTGGATTTTGTCACGAGTTGGCTCAAATGTGCCAAATCTCTGGCATGCTAGGAATATGTGGGCCTTGTTGACATTTCATATTCCTTTTAGAGGTTGTAACATGATTTCTAGTTTATCCTATTTTGTACATAAAACCTGGAAACAATGATCTTAATATCTATTATTGGTTTATTCCCTCCCTTGTTTGCACATATTCAATATTGAAC
Source organism: Pinus taeda (assembly GCA_000404065.3). Classification (NCBI taxonomy): domain Eukaryota; kingdom Viridiplantae; phylum Streptophyta; class Pinopsida; order Pinales; family Pinaceae; genus Pinus; species Pinus taeda. The sequence goes on along the minus strand of APFE031317201.1, from coordinate 104,785 downwards.
CTATTATACCAATCTACATGGCATGACCTGACCAAGTTTAAAGCTATGAAAATTGTATATAAATATGCACTGAACAAACTAAGAGGCAAGGAATTGGAGCTCCTCATAGTAATTCTACCTGACAACAATGGATATCTGTATGGTTAGTATTTTGTTCTTTTTTTAGGATTCAATAACTTTGATCATGTAGAAATGGATTTTACATGGAATTCGATCATGTAAAATTTATGGAATCATTGAGTATGTTATTCCAGTAATATGTTTATATATATATGCAAGCAGCTTAATTGGTAATTTTTTGAATTTGTGAATTCTAATATGTATGATCCTTACAGTAATCTATTAAGAAGTACTTTCCGTTGAAAAGAAATTTCAGGTGCATGTGTTTATTCTATAAGAATTATTGGATGTTAGGATAACTTACTATATAAGTTACTCCTATTCAAATGTGTGAGTAAGGTGTCTTTATGAGGCATTGGATATTTACACTTGATTGTAATTGCATTCAATGGTATATAATTATTACCATTCTTTTCTTCCTTATCTCTTGTTCCCTAGGCTTATTTACCATAAAGGCTAAACCAAAAAAAAAAAATTCTAGGTTATCTCATTATTTCATTGCATTCAAGAAAGTGGAATTTAAAGTTCACAATTTATTCTTGGATTGAATCCATGTTGTCTCTGTCTACAGGGTTGATTGGAAATGTTTTTCCAAAAAAAAAACTCTTAATGTTTTTTAATCAAATTGTTTGGATGCCTACCAAAACACTTGTGGCTTTAATCTACAACACTTATCAAATTATTTTTTTACGGTAAAAGCTTGATGTCAATGTTTTGGATATTTACACTTGATTGTGATTGAATTCAATGATATATAATTTATTTCCATTCTTTTCTTCCTTCTATGTTATTCACTAGTTTTATTTACCATGAAGGATGAACCAGAAAAATAAGTCTAGGTTATCCCATTATTTCATTGCATTCAAGAAAGTGGAATTTGCACTTCAAAATTTATTCTCGGATTGAATCTGTTAGAACTCCTCAGTGTCCCAAGGCTAATAAAGGAAGCCAACGAGGTAACCTAAAACCAATCCTTAGACTTCGAAGCTAGCCCTAACAAATCAAAGAGGGCTCTCTCAAGAATCTCACAGCCAATGAAATGACTAGAGAGGGAATTTAGATGTTAGGCTAGATATTCAACTCGATGGTGTTTCATTTAAGAGTTGATTGGATGAAGCTCATAGTTCTAGGGACTTGGTTGAGGTTTCTAATGATAAATTGCAAAGATCTAATGGGGAAAGGTAGGCATGATTAGTGACAAAAATAGGTTGTCTAGATGGTGCATGGATAAAAAGATAGAAGATTAGAATGAGCATGTAACCATGAATTCATTCATCAAGAAGAGAGAACACTACCATGAAAATCTCAATAAAACAGAGCATATAACCTATGAATTATGTTTAAAAACCACGAGATGATCACAAGAAAAGCATAGAGATGGTAGGAAAACAAATATGAGAGAAAACGTTGTCACATAAACACCACAAGAATCCCAAGATAATAACTATAACTGCCTATCATATTACTACAAAATGTACGCTAGAGCCAATATATGATTCACAAACATCCAACTTACAATACTTGAAATCTGAATTATTTATAAAATTATTTACAAAATTAAAAATATTGAAACAAAATTCAAGTTTTATTACAAAAGTTATAAAAAGAGATCAAACTGCTAATAATATCAATCAGTTGAGTTTTGGTGTTGTTCTGGGCATTTTGGTGTAACCAAGGCCTCAAATAGACATTTCTATTAATCGTGTTGGCTGATGAATTGCACCATTGTTCTACTTTTTACTTCATTCTGTCTTGAAAACTGTTGTAATGAATGTGCAATGTTCTCTCCCTTTGCTTCTTAAAACGTGTTCAAATTGTCCTCACTATCCATTAGTTTGCTATTGTTATTTCAGTTTTAATGTTCTCTCCTTTTGCTTCTTAAAATGTGTTGAGGATGAGTAGTTTTTGGAGAAGGGTAGGAGTGGTATATCGTTTTGAGAAGGGGGGGTGAAAAGTCATGTAGGTGGGGCACGTAACAGTGGGCATCGGTGGGAAAAATCACTTTTTGGACCCCCCCCCACTGCTAAAGGGAATCATGGTGGGGGGACCAAAAATGCCTAGGGGTCGTCCAATGGAAAGTAGATTGCGATTGGGAGCAAGGAGATTGTGGAGGATTAACCATGGGTGGACCCGACATCCCATCACAATACATTGCATAAAATATTGTATTCACAAGACTTTCTTACATCGGCGAGAAGTGTTAACCATAGACCCAGATCCAAAGCTATAACAAAAATGCAACATAAAAAAATCCTGCCCGGAGGGGTCTTAAAACATTGCAATAGAAATCAGGAGAAGGACTTTGCGGGGGAGACTTATCGCAATTGGCGAGGGGAGAGAAGGGCTTATCACAGTCAGCCGATAGAGACGATATTGCAATCAGTGGAGGGGGGAGGGTTCTATGAAATTGGTGGGCTGGAAATTTTGTGATATGGTGACACATGGCCTACGGGTCCTAGCCCTATAAAAGGGACTTTGGCAATGGTTTTTAAGTGTTAAATGGAATGCGGATAGAGTTAATATCAAATGGATTTTTAGCTAGAGTTGGAATAATAAAGGGATTTTGGCTAGTGTTTGGTAATTAATGTGAACAAAGGGAAAATGGATTATGGCTAGAAAAGGGAAAAAATGCAGTCATGGGTCCACGAAACAAGTCTAATTTAATCTGAAAGTGTTATCATTTGACAAAAATTATTTCATCAATATAAAAGAGAACATTCGATCACGGATACTATTCAACACCAACATTGGCTCCAACTGGGGATGACAACTCCTTTAGGAGGTGTCAAGAACCGTAGATCTCTGAATTTTCAGATCAACTCTTAGTCCATTAGGGTATTCCCAACCATTACCCTGGAACCTGATGACTTGCAACCAAATTATTTTGTAATGAAACCCAAATTGTACACTGCTACCAAACAAACTAAAATTATTGTCGGCTAAAATAATGTTGAAAAAATTAATGCTAAAAACCAAAGCTATGTTACTAGAAAAATTTCTTAGTGTTGAGCTCATTCACACTCCTGCATACTCTAATTGATCCATAACCTACTCACTAAAGTGGTACGAAATTTCCAATGAAGCCAAAAAAAGAGGTGGCCATTCATTGAAATTATGCTCACATCCTCTGTAAGAAGACAAAATGATGTACATAGGCAACTCACAATTAAAACTGAAACCAAGACTTATGCAGATAAACAAAACAACATTCGCTCTTGCCATGCTCGCAAAAGATTGCCCAAGGGGTCTTAAAAATCATGAAACAATACCTCCTTTGATGACTGCAACAAATTAGCAAAAGGATCTTCAAATGGAGGATCTGGCAGGTTACACTTCATTTCTAGGCAATCTTCATACCAGGGCTTCAATTTTTCATTTGCATCCTTGCTTTCATGGAGATTCAACTCAAAACTATCGTGATAAGGAAATAGGACTTCTTGTGACCCTTGTGATGAATTTGATGAGACTGTTGATGGACAAGAAAACAAAGCTATTTGTTGAACTAAATCTCCCTTACCCCTATTTTTAGGCTCACAAATAACCAAAGAAGCACCACTTTGTCTGCAAAATTCATCCAAATAATTTCCTATTGGATCAGTGCAAATATGAGGAGGCCGATGTAACCTATTGTGGATTGGTTTTGTTGAAACTACATGATCTTGTATAAGCTCTTCATATTTCACATTTTCAACTACATTTTCAAACTAAATGTCAATTGGTAACTATGATTGCTGACTGAGAAAGGGATCTATATTTCAAACAACATTCTCAACACTTTTAGGACAAGATTGCCAACTGCTGTCAACTTGCTTATTTTCTTCCTTGGAAACCTTATAGTTTTCTCTTATTTTTGAAAATGAGGAGAAACACAAGCATAATGAGTCTCAATCACGACGCTCAACATCTTCTTCGTGCTCAATATCAAAACTGAAAGACTCTTGATTGCTAATCTTGGGAAAGTTTTCTCTGAGAAATCGAAATGAAGTGAAACATAAGTGGAAAGACCTTTCACTTACTTTGAAAAATTCTACATTTTATTCATTATTGTCCTGATTGATATGCACAGGTTGAGTGTTTTCTTTGAGTTGTTGTAACTGAACTTCCTCCTCCCAAAAACATGTTGTTGATTGCTTCAAAGAGAGCCTCGATTTCAACAACATAGTCATCATCATACTAATCATACTTGGTTAACTCATTAATATAAGGAATTTCATTAAGCATTCATGTTAGATCACTATATTTCTTCTCCACAAATTAATCTACAAATATATTTCCATGAATTTCCATAAATGAATACAAAAATCAATCATTTTCTGACCTATGGTAACTAGGTTTAGTAGTAAAATTGTTAGAATCAACAACCTCTTTTTCTTCTACAATAAGTGGGACATTGTGTTTTTGAACAGAAATTTCATATCTCGTGGTGATTCTTCACATTGTTTCTTCCATTATTCTTACCAAAATGTTGAAATTTACTTCTGAAGATGTCAAGTGCTCCTTCTCTATATTCTCCCTCTCTGCTTCCTTCAACTTTGACCTTTTGAGCAGCATATTAGCTTCCACAGCTATTGCACTATACTGCATTCCTTCGACTGTGGTAGGGTCCCTTTCTCTCAATTGAAATGCCATTTCCAGATCAAAGGCATCCGGTTAGTGTAAGAGAGCTAAACCGAGAGGCAGTTTGATATCAACAGGGATTGAATGGTATACTTCATTGAACCTAGCTGAAAAGTGTTTCACTATTTCTCCTAGATTTATTTTCAAATGGTTATATTCTTCTAAAACCATAAAAGGATTCCTCTTGATCACACATTTCTTTAGTAAACCTTTCACAAACTGATGGAAATAGAAAATGCTTGCAACTGGAAAATTTTTGAACCATTTATTGGCTTCACCTTGTAAAGATAGAGAAAAAATCATGATACTAACATCATCTTCTTCAACCTCAAAAAGGTCGAGAAAATTTTCAAAATTCTCAATATCTTTTCGAGCAGTAATGTTACCATATTCTCCATCAAACCTGGGAAGACATTTGTAATAATCTTGATGGAAATCATGGAGTATAGGAGGTAAGATGAGTGGCTTGTATCTATCTGGAATTTTACAAGGTATAGGAGTATCTACAGAAGCTATAGGATTATTCTTGATCTCCTAAGTCTCATCAGGTTGAATATGATCAACATAAGTTTTAGAAGAAGGGTCTTGACCAAGATTAAAAGTGTAAGGGGAATTTGTATTCACAATCTTCAAAGGAAATGCATCAAATGTAGGTCTGGGATCTTTTCTCTAATATATTTACTTTGGAAAGCCTTCTCGACGTTCTCAGAAATAGAGAAGAAATACTTTATGACGAAGAACATGATGTCTTGGATGAAATTCCATGTTGAATACCTAATCTTTCCATATTGTCTTTTCATGTTTCTGTTGGTAATGTTCATCCTCCAATGGAGTCCTCAAATTAGGTTGAATGTTGATTGGAGTCGCTAAGTGAATGATTCAACCTTCATATGTGTCTAACTGCTACCCACCATCAGCAAATTAGATCTTTAATTTGATAATCTTTCCCAGGGAATATAAAATTTTTCACTCTCCTTGGTATGGTCGCCAGAATGTTAGCACTCCTCAACATCCCAAGGCTGAGAAAGGAAGCCAAGGAGGTAACGTCAAACCAATCTTTAGACTTGGTAGCTAGCCCTACCAAATCAGAGAGGGCTCTCTCAAGAATCTCACATCCAATGAAATGACTGGAGAGGGATTTCATATGTTAGCCTACATATTAAGTTCAATGGTGTTTGATTTAAGAGTTTACTAGATGAAGCTCATAGATCTAGGGACTAGGCTAAGGTTTCCAATGATTAATTGCAGAGATATAATGGGGAAAGCTAAGAAAGATGAGTGATATAAATAGGCTTTTAGGATGGTGCAGGGATGAAAAGATAGAATATCAGAATGATCGTGTAACCATGAATTCATTCATCAAGAAGAAATAACACTAGGATGAAAATCTCAATAAAACAAAGCATATAACCTATGAATTTTGTTTAAAACTCATGAGATGATCACAAGAAAAACATAGAGATGGTATGAAAAGAAATATCAGAGAAAACATTGTCATAGAAATATACCACAAGAATCCCAAGATAATAATTGAAACTTCCTATTATATTATTGTAAAAAGTACACTAGCTCCAAGCTATGATTCACAAACATCCAACCTACAATACATTGAAATCTAAAGTATTTATACAATTATTTACAAAAAATAAATATCTTGAAACAAAATTCAATATTTATTACAAAAGTTATAAAAATAGATCAAATGACTAATAGTATCAATTGATTGAGTTCTGGTGTTATTCTGGCCATTTTGGTGTAACTGAGGCCTCGAATAAACATTTATGTTAATCCTGTTGGCTGATGAACTCCACTGTTGTTCAACTTTTTACTGCATTCGGTCTTGAAAACTGTTTTAATGAATGTACAATGTTGTCTCCTTTTGCTGCTTAAAACATGATAAAAGTGTCTTCGTTGTCCATTTATTTGTTGTTGTTATTTCAATTTTAACAATTTTTCCTTTTTATGTTAATTTAATTCCATTTATATACTTTTGAGATTTTTTGGGAGATAATAATATGTTCATAGAAAAGGGGGGTTGATTCTTTCGAATTATGAATGGGCGCAAGTGGAGGGGCCACATGGGAGTAGGGGAGTGGAGGTGGAATGGAAGCGCAGGACCGTGGGCAGAAGAGTGTGAGGATCAATAGTTTTCGGACACGTAGCATTGGGCCCCAGTGGGAAAACCAACTTTTCGGACCCCCCCCGCACTGCTAAAGGTAAACATGATGGGGGGGGGGAAGGCTTGGAAGTCGTTCGATGGAAAGTAGATTGCGATCAGGAGCGGGGAGATTTGGGAGGTTCAACCATGGGTGGACCCGACAGCCCATCACAATACATTGCACAAAATATCGGATCTGCCGGGACTTTTTCGCATCGGTGAGAAGTGTTTACCATAGACCCAGACCTAAAGCTATAACAAAATTGCAAGATAAAAATATCGCATCCAAAGGGCTCCTACCACATCGCAATCACAGCTAGGAGAAAGACCTTATGTGGGAGGGACTTAGGATTAATGCATTTCGCAATTACGATATCACAATCAGAGGGGGAGACTTATTATAATCAGGGAGGGGAGAGAAGGGGTTATTGTAGTCGGTGGGCGGAGACGATATTGCAACCAGTGGTGGGGGAAGGGTTCTGCATTATCAGCAGATAGGAGAGTTTGCGATATGGTGACACGTCGCCTGCGGGTTGTAACCCTTTAAAAGGGACTTCGGTAATGGCTTTTAAGTATTAAATGGAATGCGTCTAGAGTTAATATCAAATGGATTTTCGGCTAGAGTCAAAATATTAAAGGGATTTCGACTAGAGTTTGGGAATTGATATGAACAAAGGGAAAATTGATTAAGGCTGGAAAAAAAAAAAAAAAGCAGTCATGGGTCCACAAGACAAGCCAAATTTGATCTAAAAGTATTATAGTTTGACACAAATTTTGTCATCAATATGAAAGAGAACATTTGATCACGTATTCTATTCAACTCTAACAGAATCAATGTCGACTTTGTCTATAGGGTTGATTGGAATTTCTTTTCTGAAATATTTTTCTCAGTTTTCTTGAATCAAATTGTTTGCAGGGATGATTGGAATTGCTTTTCCAAAAGCTTTTGCTTAGTGTTTTTGAATCAAATTGTTTTCTTACCTACCAAAACTCTTGTGGCTTCAATCTGCAACACTTATCAAATTATTATTTTAAGATAGGAGCTTGATGTCAATGTTTTGTAGCTACTATATAATCTAGACACCTTTTTATCTATTTTTATTTTATAGCAATCTTCTGGAGTGCTAGTTGGTCGTGCTTAAATATCTTATAAACCAAGAGATTATTCTTAAAGTTATTGTTTGATTTTTTTCTGCAAAAGCTTTGATATCTTGATTTGAATTATTGGTTGTTAAGATTCTTTTTCGATATGACCTTTCATAGTATTTCCATAGTCACATTTGAGAAGGCTTCAATTGCTACAGAATGAGGTTGATTTGGAGACATTAACACACCTAGTGAATCTGATTTCCCGGTTTGTCGTTTACATCACTATAGTAATTCACATGATGGATTTCTTTATTCACAAAGAGAATTAATGCAGATTTAACAAGAAATTAATTGTTATTATGTTTTTTTTTCAATTAAATATTTGGATTAATTATGTGTTGTTGTACCTATATACTCTCACATCTAAGCTGGAAGTAATGAATCGGACCATCACGAGTATTCTTAAGGATTATTCTAGTTATTGGGTCAAGTAGTTGTTATTGAAGGAGCTTGCATCCAATGTTGTGGTGACTCTGTAAGAAGCCAAAGAGCTTGCAAAGTGTTGAAGAGAGATTTCATTTACATGGAAGCTTCTAATGTAGAGCGACCTAGATGTGCTCATCAACAAGCTCAATTGTCATCTGCGTGATTTCGATATTCTCATAGAGAACAGAGCATTCAAGGAATCTAGTGATGGCTTCAGGGCGTCAAGTTTGTATTCTAGCAAGGATGCCCTGGCTTTTATTTTACAAGGGTTTGTTTGCAAGGATTAATATTTATAATACTGAACTCAAAAAACAGGCCTTGATTTCTCTTGTACAATTTTTGGAGGAGGATGACATGAATATTCTATTGGTGGTAGATGGAGGAGTGAATATTTTTTACTTGGTGCATTTGCTCAATACACATATTGTTGCTATCAGAGAATATACAGTTGTTGCAGTGTCAATTCTGGCACAGTTTGATGTCTTCAAGACTTGTGTTGTTGCAAGAAGTGTTGTGCCACCATTGATTAGGTTGTTGGAATCTAGAACCTTTTTGTGCTCAATCCCATACTTAGCGTAGATGAATTGAGCCCTATAGGAGAGCAAGGTGGATAGGAGAGATATGAAAATAACTGGGAGTAACTATTATGAAACCAGCTTCAAGAAAGATAGAAAATATAGATCAACGCCTTAAAATTCAGCCTCTTCGAGGGGGAAACCTCCTTTACATTACATAAATGAACAATTCTTGGATGATACAAATGACAAAATCTCCTTTCTATATATAGGAGTCTAAGGAGTCACAATATAACCCAGCCGATGTAACAATAATAATATAAAGCCACAAAAATAACAATAGAGGGATTCTATGGGGCACAGTAGTAACAATATGGGGACAATAGAGGCACAACAATATTAATAAGGGGTACAACTACAATAGTAATGGGTTAATCACTAGTATGATAGGGACCCAACATGCACCTCTCCTTCAAAAAAGTGTTGTCATCAACGCTTGAGTAGTTCTGGATGCTTCTGTATAAAATTCTCATCCTCCCATGTGGAATCTTCAGCAGATAAGTTCCTTCACTTGATAAGATACTCTGAAATTGATCGATTTCGTCGCTCTCGAGTTCTTGTTTCTGTGACTGCTTCTGGTTCCAATGTAGTTTTTCCTTCCTCGTCAAGTTATGGCAATATTGTTTGAACTAGGAGCTTATCACCTATAACCTTCTTTAAACATGAAACATGGAAAACTGGTGCAATCGAGAAGCTGCAAGAAGCTCCAATTTGTATGCCATAGTACCAATCTTTTGCAACACCTTGTACGGACCATAATACTTTGGTGATAATTTATTATCCTTCTTAGCTTGCTTGAGGACATTTGCTTATATGGTTGTAGCCGTAGGAATACCCAATCACCTACATCAAAACTTCTTTAGCTGCGATGTTGATCTACCTGTTGTTTCATTCTATTTTGTGCCAAGGTGAGGTTATCCTTTAAGAGTTGGAGAACTTGTTGCTGATGCTCGATGTGATGTTCCACTACGTTGAACCTTAGTTTTATCTTAAAATATGATGTTGATGAATGGTGGCTGATACCCATTAAGTGCGAATAAAATGGGGTCATTTTTTTTACATTATGGAAGAGTGTTATACACCATTCAGCTAGAGGCAACCATTTGATCCATTGTGTCTGTTATCAGATACAAAGCAACGAAGATATCATTCCAAACATTTGTTTACTATCTCAGTTTGCCCATCAGATTGAGGATGATAAGATGAGCTATGAGCTAACTGAGTACAAGACAAGAAAATAATTCTGTCCAAAATTTCCAGTGAAAATGGGATCTCTGTCACTTACAATAATCTTTGGGTTTCCATGTAGCTTTTGAACTGTTTCCATAAATGCAGTAGAAACTATACTGGCTTTAATGGATGTGATAATGCAAAAGTGTGCATACTTGGTAAGTCTGTCAACTACCACCATGATGACACTCTTTCCCTCAGACTTGGGTAAACCTGTGATAAAATCCATTGAAACCTCCTCCCAACGTTGGCTTGGAATGGATAAAGGTTGTAATAGACCCGGTGTCTTAATTGTTTCAACTTTATTTTGTTGGCAAACCAAACATTCCGCCACAAACTTTTGAATATTTGATTTAAGGCCATCCCAAAAAAAATCCTTCTTAACCTTGTTGTAAGTTTTTAAAAATCCTGAGTGCCCTCCTAAGGGAGAAGTGTGCAATTCCATAAGAATATTTTGTTTTAGCTGGGAATTCTTACAGAGGTATAAGCGATCTTTGTACCATAATGAATCATTTTGCCAGCTAAATGTATCCGACGTACTGGAATCTTGTTGTAACTTTCGAATAACTGCCCACACTTCTTCATCATTCTTCCATTCCTCCCTTGCTGTGTTTATCCAATCTGGTTGGATAATAGAAATGGTGCACAACAATGCTTCCACATCCTCATCCTTTCTTGAGAGTGCATCTGCCACCACATTTTTCTTCCCTTTTTGTAGATGATTTCAAAGTCATAACCCAACATCTTTGTGACCCACTTTTGTTGCTCTTCAGAGGATAGTATTTGTTCTAAAAAGTATTTAAGGCTATCATGATCCGTTTTTACCTTGAAGTGTCTTCCCATTAGGTAGGGTCGCCATTTCTTAAGTGCATGGAGTATTGCCAACATTTCCTTCTCATAAATAGCTTTGTGTAAAAACTTTCCCTGATTGGACGACTTTCAAAAGCAATGGGTCTTTCATCTTGCATTAAAACAACACCAATTCCATTTCCTGAAGCATCACATTCCACAATAAAGGTTTTTGTGAAGTCCGGTGTAGCTAAGACCGGTGCTTGGCACATTGCCTCTTTAAGATGTTCAAAGGCCTTTGTTGCTTCCGGAGACCATGAAAATGCATCTTTCTTCAATAATGTTGTTAGAGGTGCTGCTATTCTCCATAATTCTTAACAAACTTGCGATAATACCCTGTCAACCCGAGAAATCCTCGCAGATGCTTTATGGATGTGGGGATTTTCCATTCCTTAATGGCTTTAATTTTGCTAGGGTCTACCTTAACTCCTTCATGAGATACAATATGACCCAGATATTCCACCTCTTGTACTCCAAAGAAACATTTGGATCTTTTTGCATATAATTGTTTCTCCTCCAATAGTTGTAGCACCCTGTCAACATGTTCAACATGATCCTTCCAAGACTTGTTGTAGATTAGTATATCATCAAAAAATACTAACACAAATTTTCTAAGTAATGGTTTGAAAATTGAATTCATCAAACCTTGAAATGTTGAGGGTGCATTGGTAAGGCCAAAAGGCATGACCAAAAATTCATAATGACCCTCATGAGTTCTAAATGTTGTTTTCGGAATGTCTTCAGTCTTCATTCTGATTTGATGATATCCTGAACGAAGATCCAACTTGGTGAAGTAAATTGATCCATGCAATTCATCCAGTAATTCATCAATGACAGGAATGGGAAACTTATCTTTAATAGTGAGCTTGTTGAGCTCCCTATAATCCGGACACATGCGCCATGATCCATCCTTCTTGTGAACCAATACTACTGGAGCAGAGAAAGAACTTTGACTCATTTGAATTATACCAGCCTCTAGCATTTCTGTAACCATAGGTTCAATTTCACCCTTTTGGGCATAGGGATATCTGTACGGCCTGAAGTTTGGAGGAACACTTCCTGGAATCAGATGAATAGCATGATCATGGTCACGAATAGGTGGGAGACCTTTGGGAGTCTCAAATACCTTGGAATGATTGTCCAAGACTTTTTGGAGATCTGGAGAAATAGATGATTCCAATGTGGAAACATCTAGCGAACATAATTGTGTAAGTAACTTTGTGACTTCCTCACCTATTGGACCACTCCCTGGGCCGAAGAGACGGATACTTCAAACACCCTAAATATAGAACAAAGATAGAACTCTATAAGGAAGATAGAACTAGATTAGGAATAGAAGCATTGGGACTTCTCTTATTATACCTGATTCTAGGCTGAAACTTAAATAATACTCTCCTATAATAACTAAGGATTAATATTTTCATTGTTTCATAAAATGAGGCTCTTCTTGCAAAATAATGATATTAGATTTAGACTTCACTCACACTCTCTCATACTCTCTCAAGAACAAAAGGATAGGAATCAGGGGAATTACTACTTTATAGGCCTTAAAGGGAACCAAAACCCTTAAACAAGAGATCACCAACCTTTCACTCTTCATATCCACCTATTTAATCGAACCTTGACCTAGGAAACTTGGATCTTTGGGGAACCAAACTCATATTCCTTCTCTAATACTAACCTTAATAAGTTAAGGACACATCACATTAAAGAACTTCATTGTACCATCATTGAAGCATCATTACATTATGAAATACATCATTAAGAGACATTCCATCAGAAGATACTAACTATTGTATGGTGTGTTTATCAATAGTCAGAAGATTTTTCCTTCCCATTTTGTTTGGTGTGTTGTGCAAACCACCCACTACTTTTCATTTTTTTTTTTTGTTGGAGTTCCTGTGTTTATTAGTGCGGGAGTGCATCATTTTCATTTTGTTGATGAGTTGCTTTCCCAATATTTTGTTTTGCATAGTGTTTTAACAAAAAAAAATCCCTTCTGTGAATATTTAAGCGACCTTCTGAATTTTTGTGAAAGGTTTACGGATGCATTTGAATTCTTCACATGATCTATTCAATTTTGAGTTTTGCTTTAGTAAAGTGTGTTAATTTTATTATTTTTGAATGATTATTGGATTTTTGCTGCAAAATATTTGATATCCTTATTTGAATTATTGGTTGTTAGGATTCTTTTTTGATATGCCCTTTGCGCCATATGTCCAGTAGGCATTGAAGCTAATCCTTGTAAATTTATGTGACTGATTGGACTAATATAATGTTTGTCCAATGGTAATAATTAGGGGAACTATAATTAAAGTCTATGCTACAATCTACTAGGCTTTAGGGGATGATAATAAATTAAGGAAATGTGAATTTATAGTTTTTGACTCATTTTTTGGTTGCAGGTTGGGATTCTACATCTACATCCATCAGAATAGTTCATTACCTCTTCCTCAACTAGAGAGCCCAAAACTTCCCTGAATATTGCTCAACAACTAGGTGCATTTTATGGTGGTGAGTAGGTTTACATAGATTGGAGAATGTTAAATAAATATTGCATAAGTGATTGTTCAATTGTGAAAGCCAGTAATGGAATAACTTTGTAGGTCACCAATAGATTGAGAATTGGCCTATATCATGTTGTGAGGGCCTTTGTCAATTTTCCATTTTTGTAAAATCTTCATCAAGATAGGGTTAATCAATTGTAGATTCTAATGCATATACATTCTAGCAATTTTTTGTTATCAAGGAAGATAATTCCAATTATACAAGGGTGTGAATTAAATTTTCCACCATTTAATGTGATTTGAGCTTCTGGATTTAAATGTGAGAGAGTAAACTCTCTTGTAGGTTGGAGAAATCTTGAACATTTTTATTTTTCCTCATAATATGTCATCAAATGAAGTTCCAAATGAGGATCTTGCATGTTCAAAAACAATGACATTAATATATTTTCAACAAATATAAGTGTGTTGCCTTATTATTTTCAAGGTTGCTTTTGAGAATTGTTAAGCTGTGTAAATTGTTTTTTCCTTTAGATTTAAAATGACTTTGTTGTTAGCTTTAAAAAAATTTGGATTTTTTTTTCCATAAAGAACAAAGATTTAAGCTAATTAAAATCACTATTTGGGAACTTTAAACCTTGAAACTACCTCAAAATAACATTTAAAATGATTCTGTTTTCTTTTTTAAATATTTTTTCATATTCTCTATAGAGAGATAATAGTTGGAATTATGGACATATAGTCTTTATAGAGAATATGTTTTTAATATGAGTTATTGTATCTAAAGAGACAAAGATGAAAATACCCCTACAAAGACAAATGAAATTATCTCTTAAAAGACAATAATTTCTTTTTTGTAGAAACAATTGTAGTATAGGTTTTATATTGTCTTTATAGAGACAATTTTTTAAAACAATAATTTAGAGACACCCAAAAACAATATTTAAGACCATAGTAAAGTTTTTTTTTTGGGTTAAAACAACTGACTCTAAAATTATATTAAAACCCTAGCCCATAGTAGTGAAAGCATGGCTGTCAATGTACCAAAGGAAAAAGCTCACAGGGGCATGCTAGACTAACCCTACAACCATGCTTCCTACTTTGGATGGATCATGCTTGCTACTCGAGATGATTTATGCTGGGTGAATGGGTCCCCCATTTGAATTTTCAAATTTTAAATTCACTAACTTCAATCAAACTTTATCGTCCAAGACAGAGCCAGCTTACCCTGGAATCACGACACCCTAGACGCATTGGAACGTCAAGTGACTCACCATGAATGAATCAGAATATATGTCGAGCCCTATGATGGCAAGATGACCATTTATTACGAATAAGAATAAGCATAATAAGAATAAGCATAAGAGTAAGCTGGCTAGGTAGTGTCACGATAACCTTGTACCGATAGGGTACGCTCTTAGATTGTATTAAAAGACAACCTAAATATATTATAGCATTGTAAATATTGAAATATTGATTACCTATTCACCACACTATTTTAGTTGGGTATGCATTCTACAATCCCCAAAGTTTACATAGTTCAAGTTTCAATAAACCCTACACTGGCCAGGAATTAAGATGTATGATAACAATCCGTGTAGTCTTCGCAAAAACCACACGCAGAAGAGCTACGTGCTGCACGTCTGGAGCCATGGTGTACGCAGGCATGATCCACCCGAACCTTCTGAGGTGATCAGAAAATCTCAAACGGAGGGCCCCCGAACTCTTTCGACAAAATGATGGACTGCCCGGTCCTTAGCAACCCATCGGCCTGAGTCTTGGTGTTTTCAACGCAGTTACACACGATATTTAGATAGCCCTGGCCAACGAGCAAACAATTCTAAACTCGTAACAAAAAAGTATCTTCATTGGCAAGCACTCCCACTGCTTGCCAATGAATCCAAATCTGTTAATGGACCTTAATGGCCATGAAATTAAGGCAAAGCGAAATGAAGGCCAGAGGAAGGCAGGTGATCTTATTAAATTATCAATTAAAAAATAGTGTAACGCTTAACTTTAGAGATCTAATTGACTCTCATCAGCATATTCCCTTAAGCTGAAATGTTAGCCACTTATATTTATATAAATTTAAAGATTCATGCACCAGCATTTTAATATACGCCACACCTATGAGCGCCATTAACCATTTAAACCCTCTGAATTCTTTATAAATTCCACTTCAGTAATGCAAACTATAATGTTAATCAAGAAAATACAATATTTACGTCGTGATAAAGATATATAACGTGCTTTCTATTTATAAAATCAAATTCCAAAACTCATGTATGAAGACATCAATAACAGGGCACGATCTAGAAATAATGTTAATCTTATTCTCATGTAAAATCACTCGTCGGTCATTATAACGAGTGTTATTAAAGTGACACAGCGTAACTTATACATCAAAAAAGCCTGCCTCTCGATACAATAAGCAAACAGAAAGGGAATAAACAGTAGGTTAGGAGGAGCAGCTAGTAACTGGAGCAAACCCGATCTTTTTTCTGTTTAGATCGACAGAAACAATGTAACCTTGTTGCTGAAGACTTCCTATGATGCTCAAATCATTACCTGACGACGGCTGGAACGCCAAGCAGATGTCAGACTCCGATACTGGTGCTAAAATTGCTTCTTTACTGAGAGGCAGATCGAGTCCATCCTGAAAATGGTATGTTATAGATGGAAGTTTTAGCTTCGAAAGGTCTCCGGGATACTTGAAACAAGTGTCTAACGGGAAGTTGGACTTCTGCACAGGAGGAGCTTCATGGAATTGACTCACAAAAGCTGCCTTTAAAGCATCGTATGCCGGCTGCACTAGTTGGCTGATAAGGATTCCGGTGTCCAACATTGTCCCTCCTCCAGTTGAAGTGAACTGGAAAGCGCTGGGGGCACATTGAGGGTGGTCTTCCCCACGGTGATACCCTTAAGTCCAACAAAATACCACGCAGTAGCTTTAGGATTCGATACCAAAGCGGTGAACTTGGAGTTGGAGGGAATGGACACATCCTGACCCAGACTCAGTTTTCCTTTAGCTTGAGGGTCCACGAAGTTGGGTAGGCAGTAGGAGAAGCTTTTGCTTTTGGCCTGAGAAGGAAGTGAAAGAGAGCCCCTGCCAAAAGCCAGGAGCCCAATAGAAGAATTGCCTTGGTATTTTGAGAAATCGGTTCCGCACCCAAATCCGAACTTTTCAACGGACTGAGAATCCAGCCACAGTGTATCCTCACTCATCTCCGCCGTGACAGCGCTCCCACCGTTGGTTCGGATTTGCAAGATGCACTTCTTTCCACTACAGGATACTCCGTCGCCTTCCAGGTTTTTATAGCACGAGCTGCAATCCAGTTTCTTGTAAGAGGAGGACCTACTGCTGTAATCGCACTTTATCCATGAGACGTCCTGCGAGGTATCAAAAAGCACAGGGATGTTATACTTTGCAGGCTTCCCAAAACCCACATTCACAATATAGCTTGTGCCCCCGGCGTTTCCCGACAAAACAGTAACGGAGCTTAATTGCCTTTTGTAGGTGGAATTACTTCCGGGGCGCAATCTGGATACTAGACCACTCGCTCGATACCTGCTCTGCAACAGCAAATTCCTCCATTCATTCGGATTCCGGGAGAGATTGGGATTGCCATGATTTACAGACAATTCCATCACTACTCCGGCTTCCATCGACTCCTGCACAATACTTAGAAACAACAAAATGGAAACCATCACTTGTGCTGCACTATTCCCCATCGCCATGGCTTCTTTCCTCACTCTTCAGATTTTAGACTAAACAGTAAACACGTCTTGTTTCGCATTTTACACGGTTCCTTGATGTCTCAATTTATAAGCTACCCCCGCAGGCTCGGATGAGGATGCCAAACACTTATCATACTACATCTCTAACATCGCGTTCACATTCAATAATTAAATAAACATTTTGACTTGGTGAAAGTATATAAAATTAAATAAAAATTTAATGCAATGTAATGTAAATATTTTAATTTTGATAAAATAAAATAAAAATAATGATGTGTAATAATATAAAAGTTTAAAGTGAACTTGACTTGATCAAGTTATTTATGAGAACCAATGGCACTGCACCCATTGCATCTAGGCTGGTTGCACCCAGAGACACTCTTTGATTGGGTCAAATTACATTAAAAAAAAAAATTTAACATTTTAATAAAAATAGAAGTAAAATATTAATGATATTGTCTTTCAATTAATCATATCATGATGATTTGGCCAACATTTGGAACCATCTAATGTGGTTCATCCTGAGGACAAAGGATGAACCACATGAGATGGTTCGGAACGTCCTCCACCAAATCGTCATGATGTGATTAATTCATTCACATTATGGATCACAAAAGTTTCTTGGTTCTAGGTTTTCACAACTCATGGTTTTGCACATTGTTTTAGTATATAAAATGTATATAAAATAAAAATATAATTAATAATTAAAATAAAATATTGGTAGAACACGGAATTTTACGTTCATGGTTTCTTGGCACCGTATTTTTTTCCCATGGTATTCTTATTACATAAAAATAAAAATAAAAATAATAACATGAAAACGTTTTTACTAGTCAAAATGAAATAAAATAAAATAAAAATAAAAATAACTTTACAGTATAATTTTTTTTTAATCCAATTCTTATTCTTTCATGGATTGGGTATTATTCCTTTTTTGAATCCAAGTCTTACTCTCTCATGGAGTGGGAATTTCTCCTCTGCTCTGTTAGGATTTCAGGAGGTAAACCTTGACCTCCCTACAACTGAATCATGTCGGGGGCACTGCTCCTTTTCACCTGCAAATGCTACAGCCTAACACGGTGCCAGAAGGAATGATTACACCTACTGGGAGGGGAGAGATCCCCTCCTACCAGAATATTGTGGCTGAAGAAACAAGCACTCAAGGCACGACGAATCTTAGGAACTAGAACAAAAATGGGAAATGTCCTTTAGTTCTCGATGCCCAATGGCAAGCTCGCATGCAAGGTCAATGCCTACAACTGGTGGTTAAAATCCAAGATTCATAATACCCATCAAAAAATTAGAGACTTATAGGAAGTACATGAAGGACCATGCATTAATTTGTAAATTCATCGAGATCTAGTCAACTAAGAAGGACTTGGTAAGGTGGATTCAACACAAATGGCAACCAAAAGGCCATTTAGAGTTGATGTTAGGAGCTAGAGGTTCCTTTACAATAATTTTCACTAGTCTACAGGATAAGGAAAGGGTTTTCGAAAGGGGCCTCACTTCTTCAATAATGGGGGTCTCTTCACGTGGCACTGGGAAGAGTGCTACAACCCTGACGAGGAGAAATTCCTCGCAGTGCCAATATGGGTTAAGTTGTTTTCCCAACTGAAAGACTTCTGGGACTAGGACATCCTCGAAGGAATTAGGAACTCCAATGGAAGCTTTGTTAAGTTTGCGTACTCCACACTATGGGGAAGGTACACCTCCTATGCTAGGATCTATGTTTACATGAATATAACAAAGCCTCTTCCTAAATTCATTGAGCTAGATTATCATGACGAGGTTTGGCAGCAACCCATTGACTATGAGCATATTCCCTTCAGATGTCTAAGGTTCCATGAGTATGGGCATCTAGAACTAGTTTGAACCGCAAGGGACTCTTAACGCCAATGGTCAAGCCAAACCGCGATATGATACCAATGGTTTTAAGGAAGTTCAAAGGAAAAAACGAAATCAGAAGAACTCACAAACCCCGCCTCAGCCAACATCAAAGACCTGTAGAAAAATAACATATACGACATCCTTCAAGAGGAGGAAGATTTCACGGATGCCCAAACTTACTCTCCAGGCCCAGAAACACATCCAACTCCGTAGAAAGGAGGGAATAATACGAAGAGAAAGGCAGAAGGGGAACCAAAAGGCAAAGAAATATCTACGCAAGTAATTAGGCATGCTAACATGGAGATTGATAGCTAAAAGGAGGATCTAAGTACTGAAGAATTGTCCATGTGATGACTGTTGAATGAATGGAGGCACTTAGATGAACGATTCGTACCGGAGGATAAGAAAACAATTATATAAAGAGATCTTTCAACAATATAAAGCTAAATAAGGGATGATAGCTTTAGATCAACCTAAACAACTGGGATCCCAAATAAGCCAAGGTGCGGAACAGGGACCTCATGGAAAAGGAGGAAAGAAGAGTGGGAGAAAGAACTTGAATGAATCCATACAGAAGATAAGAGAAATGTTGGTGAACTCGGGAAGGGTGGTGTCATTGTTGGCGATCTTCCACCAACTTAACAAACCTCCTAAATGATTATTACATTCTAGAATGTACGAGGCGTCAACAATAGAGGAAAACAAAGATATTTGAAGGATAGGCTCTGTTATACTCCTATACCAATAGGTGTCATATTTCATGATTGACACTGATGAGATCTCTAATATGTTCATACCTTTTTTGGTTGCAAAGGTTTTCCATATTGTCAAAAAAAAAAAAAAAAAATGTAAAGAGGGTATGCCCTAAAAGAAAAATCAAAGAACAAAAAGAATGAAATGGTCAAAAAAATGAAAGAAATGAACCCCAAACAAAGAGACCAGGAAAGTGTGCAAGTCCAAAATGCCACTACTAGTTTATTTTTGCAGCAATCTGATTGTGTCCAGCTTGTTGATTTTTGCCACCATTGATGAATGGCCAAACAGCTTAATCTTGGCTAGTTCAGGTTTGAATTTCATGTTTTAGAGATAGAGAATAAAATCTCACCAAACTGTTCAATCTTGGCAGATAAATAGATAGGTAGAGAAGCAAAGGAGCTCAACAGCTGAATCTGAGCCCTCAGAGGTTATAAGTACAAACTCAGGTAGGCTTATAATGAAAAGAAAAAGAAGGTGATGTGGGTTTTCCAATCCAAGTGCACCCAAAGAAGAAGAAAAAATACTAGGTCAAGTAGGTAGGGTATGTACAATGGTGTTGCAGAATGATAATTGTGATAGATTTTGTCTCCACATGTGTTAACCTTTACTTTAATCACAAGTGCCATGGTGGACATTACACTTGATGCAGCTCAAAGAGAAGCAATATTTCATAAATAACTCCCCTTCATATTTTTCCCTAAACATTCATTAATTTCCTCCCAAAGTATTAAGATTTTCTCTTAATATCACTCACAAACCACTCATTCCATTGCATCAAGATTGACTAAGTAAAACCCTATTTTACTTATGAAAATGGCCACCTTTCTCATATAAACCCCCTTTTCTTTTCCTCTTTCAAAGCCCAAGTTTAAATTGCAAAAGCCAAATTGTTTTTTGACTTAGTGCTTATCTTTGGATTCATATTCATATTAATTTCTGACATTTATTTGTATAAATCCCTTATAAGCATTTTCCATCACATGTATTATGTTAAAAACCCCAATATTATATATCCCCTCCCCAGTCGAAATACGACCATATCACTATATAAACGGGATTAATAGATTCATCTGGAATCTGTTAATAACCATCCTCCGTTGCGCAATAACGTGATTAATTAACCATCTGGGTTAATTAACAAACACCCCGCGGACCAATGAGATTGCCCTCGATACGTTTAATACATGATTTAATATATTGGGCCTGCAGTGTTAACTCCCGCCATATTCCACAAGCGCCCGTCGTTAGATCTGGGCCCAACCATCCAACGGTCGATGATCGTATCGCGCCACCCTACATCTCCGTTTTTTAACTCGTGTGGAACTGGTGGTTTTGCCACCGTACCAAGGACATGTGTCACCCATCTGGGGTGCTCGCTCCTTCCCTGATCAATACGGCTTGACCCCAAAAGTGGTGTGGGGTAAACCGCTTACCACCCCCCACCAGCGACAAGACATCCCATCACTCTAACATCATCCATGCAATAAATGCCAAACTAAAGCCCCACCAAACCAAAATTTCATTAAAAACGACGAGAAAATGTCATTTTCGCCATTTTTCTTACAAACACTGTTTCATTGCCAACAAAATACATGACCAATTCCTAAGTTTGGATAGAGAAGGAGTCTTCAAGTACTCATCTTACATATACCACCTTCTGTTGTATTATCACCCAGATATCTTTTCTTTCCTCATCAGGAGGTTGGACCCAAAGGGAAATCAAAGGTCTGTGATCTTCTGGACCTCAGTCTTCCATAATACCTATGAGTGCCCTTATACTTATAATGAATTCATTGACTTGTTTATACATAAAGCATCCACTTTGCTGATAGGAGCTCCCCCTCCTAGGATCTTTGGTGATATGAAAAATATTCTGTAGCTCTCCAAACAGTACAGAATAGGTGACTGGTACCTCTACCAGAATCACACGGAAATCAGAATATATAGTTGTGAACTGTGCCCTTTCAAGCTGCTGAAATATGTGCCCATAAGATTATTTGAAGTAGAATATTTTAGACAGATCATAAAGGCAGACTTGGATCATTTTTGTAATGCAAAGAAGAAGGCCCGGCTGAGAATAAAAAACTAGTTGGGCCTTTATGTCATCCATTCTAGAGATGACTGGCAAGAAGCTGACAAGATTTTAGGAGATCACCTCAAATTGAAGAAAAGTTTATGGTGGGTGTCATATGACCCAAATAGTTTTATAAGTGACAGAAAGGTAAGGAACAGGCTATCAGTGTATGTACATCATAAGATCCTTGAAATTGAACAGTATGCCAATCAGCAAGAATGGGTACAAGGGACCTCAATAGAGGAGATTAGTGAGCAAGAAAATATGGAAAAAGCTACTCTTTTGGACAAGTATTTTTCAAACTACCTCAACAATCAAGATTTGGTACATCCTCTGTTGGAACTTCTCAGCGCCCAGTACAAGGAGCAAGTACACTAGTCATAAGAACCTCGAAGGGCAAAGAATTGGCAACTAGAGAGCATCCTACAATGGCAGATCAGCAAGGGCAGATTCCTCGAGACCAAGCTAAAGCAACAGAAATTCCTGCATTACAGACTCCTCTAAATGAGGGAAGAAGCAAGAAGAGAGACAGGGAAGACCCCACACCTATCAGTGGACATGCAGAACAACCAGGTGCAAAGAGGCAAAGATGAAATCCTCTATTAGAAGATGAAATAATTGAAGAAACCACCGACAATCTAAGAGGTGAAAGGGTAGTCAGCCAACAGACTTCCCCGGTGATAGAAACATAAACTAGCTCACATAGGCAGGAGCTAGAAAGGCAGCACAGTGTGGAATTTTCATCTACTAGGCCACAAAGAAAACAGGTCTCAGACATCAAAAGGATATTTATAGATATAAAGGTTAGAAACGACCCACTAAGGCTTCAAATTTACAACCATTATTTTAAGATGCCCCCCACAAACCAGTAGAGATTAATGTCAGCTTATGACATTAAAGAGGGAAAAATGGTCATGAGTTACTTTAAGCCCAAGGTGCCACAACCACAGTCATCAGCTGATTACATCAGGACAAATTTGGAGGTCCTAGCCAAGGACATTCATCCTATGGACCAGATTGAGCTTCATAAATAGACTGGAGAGATGGTCTACTCTACCCTAGCTGATAAAGCAATGTTGGCTCATAAATTACAAAACTCCTTGGACAATACCTCTACTCAACTACATTTGGAGAAATCTTCTTCACTAACTAAAGACAATAGGATAAAATCTTTGGAGGAGATTATCATTGAATTGGGACATGATCCCAAAGATGCTAAAGGCATAAAGGCACTAATGAAGAAGAAAGAAGAGGACATTGTTGCCCTAAGAAAACAGCTGAAACTGCCCCCTTCCATTCATCCACAAACTGCAGAAGTTGTACAACAAAAATCAGAAGAAGACATGATGGAGCTGCTCATGAAACTCAATGAAAGATTAACCGATACAGAGCAGGCATTGGAGAAGGTACTAAAGGAAGGGCAGGGATAATCCACCTCCCAGCCTCCTGAGGTCATTCCTATAGTCTCAGTTGCAGCCCCCTCCACACTTGGTACAGCATTGGCTCCCAATGTTCCAGCATCTACATCAGAGGTCATCACAGGTACATCAGCAATAGCAACAACACCAAGCAGCAGTACTAATATGACCATAGAGCAACTGATAAAATCCATGGAAGAATTAAAACTCCAAATGTCATAATTAAAACATGTAAAGGAACAATTGGCAAAGGTGGAAATGAGTTATGTCAAATCCAAAATGAATGTGACAAAGAAAATAAGGGAGGTTAAAACATTAGAGAACAAAGTGAGAGCATTAGAAAAGGATCCCTCTCTGGACAAACCTCTGGCAAAAATCAAAGGCATTTTGTGGGCCAACATCAATCAATCCCTAAGTAATGTTTGGTGATCTATCCAAGTTATTTACGAACAGATTGTCTTAATAAGAGCAGCCCAAGTGGAGATTCAAAAGACAAGAGCTTTATTGGGGCAAATGCCTGAACAAGTTAACCGGTTAATACATTTTTTTAACACCAAGACCAGCGAAGAACTGGAAGCACTGGAAATCACAGACAGGACAAGCACCATTCTAGAAATCAAGAGAGTTCTAACCAAGAGAACTCTAATGAAAAATTTAGAAAGGAGGTAGCAGGACATGCAGGAAGAGATTAATTCTTTCACAGAAAAATTTGTAGTTTTGCAGAATAAGGGTCTACCTAGTCCTTTAACAAGTAATGACCGTTTTATGAGACACATAGATTATGTACATACATTGAATAAATATGTTGTTGATCAAGTTAATGCATGATCAAGTACTTCAGGAGAGAAAGCACTTCCATCTGGCCAAGTCCTCTATGATAACTTGCAAGGTTTATTCTACATTGAGCGTGAGGTAAAACATCTATTCACCATCCAGCCTAATTTCTTCAGGTACACAGAGACAAATGAAACTTTAAGGAAGCTGCAGAGACATAAATTACCAGAACAAAAGTGGTGGGAGGATATGCTAGAAATTTTATAAGCTTATCTTTGGTATTTTTGGTATCTTTGGTATCTTTGATAGAACCAAAATTTTGGGCTATTTTTGATGATAAGATGAACAGAGATGAATAAAGGGGCAGATGGGTTAAAGCGTATCAAATTAGAGTTGAATAATATCCGAAAAGGCAGGAATAGCCAGCGTAGAGTATCAGTGGAAGACAGCTATAAACCAACTCACAGGGCCTACCTCCAGCACATCCAACAAATAGGGAGTAGCCAACACAACATCAATTTGTTTTTCCCTGTTTTCAACACTATTTGTCTCTATCTTTTGTAAAAAACGATTAGTCATCACTAGATATTATCTCCGTGAGATATTTTGTGAGATATTTGGTAAGATATTTTGTATAAATACCCTCCTAATCAAAGTATTTGGGGTTGGTGAATATTTCTAGACTTTGTTATAACATTGGGTTTTGAATACAAAGTTGTTGGAATCAACTGTTATTATGCTTACTGAGTGAAGAATTGAAGCAGAGGACTTACCACAAGATTCTTGAATCAAACATCATAACAAGAAGTCTCTTACACCTGTGTGTTAAAGTTTTTCTGGTTCCTTATATCACCCGTGTTTCATAATCTGAATGATAAAGATAAAGATTAATTTAGAATTTGCTTGAATGCAGTCTGCTTTCATCCGTTATCATTCTCTGTGTTTTCTTTAGAATTAGAATAAGCAGTGTAACTCTTAATTGCTCCTGCTTCCTAATTCTTGCATGCTGATTATTTGTTAAAGAATTCTTCAATGCTCTTTAGTAGTAATCATCCATTTTCCCTCTTTAAATAGGTTGAAAGATTCTTAATTGCCTTTCACCCAATTTAGACTCATTCCATCTATTTCAACTCTTTATTTGTTTCCTGCTTGACTACCTTGCCCTGTGGAAACATCTTCTGTCAAGAAACCAAATCCAGTAAACCACTCTCATTGACTCCATTAGCCCAATGGACTAAACCTCAGTTTTTCACCTCTACTCTGTTGAAACTCACCATCCAAAAATCAAACAAAACCCCTGAACCTCATAACTAGCCTAATACCTTTCAAAACAAAGTTAAATCATAAAGAGAGAGCCCTCTCTGGATACAGATTGGCTAGATTCTATATCTAAAAGATTGGTTTGTGGTTACCTTGACCTCCTTTCCTTTTCTTACAACTTTAGGGAAAACCTGATTGATAACATCATTGGCGACTCCACTAAGGAACTGAATAATTTGTTCGTTGTTGTTATCTAATTTATAAGCTACAGACAGAGCCTGAAGGTAGTCATGTAGCCTTTGAAAGTTTTTTGCTTTGCAATGGCAGAAGTAAATGAATGCTACTTCAATCTATCTCTGGTCTAGCTTATAGATTGGACAGTTGTTTTAAAATATTTAATCAATTCCTCTTTCATAAATCTTGAAGAAAATTCACAATTCCCATATCCAAAGTCTCTTAAAGAAATTGTTAAAGTTGTAGTGTTAAACCTATTTACATAAAATCAATAACACACCTAGAAGCCTGGCTTCAGAAAGGATTCGATATACCAGATCAAATCCTGATCCAAACCCACCTCCTGTGTTTGAAAATTCTAATCTGATTCCTAGGATTCTTAGAAGACAAGAGAGCAAAGAAAATTCTGCTATTTCTCGGCCTCTATTCAGATCGAAATCCTGTCCTGTGAGGTCAATTCTCCTCGAGGACGAACCTTGTATTCAGTATTTTTAAATCTCTTCATTTAAGACCTTTTTCGAATCTAGGTTAACCCATACAGTTCAAGATCCAATATTCATTGAAAATTTACAGCTTGAGGTTGTTGCTTCATATCTTGACAAACATATGCAGAACTCCATCCAACCTGAGCTTATCTTTGAAAGAACACCAAGTCTTGCTGTGATTACTACCCCTTCTCCAAGTTCACCATCAACACTTCAGACTTCCAAACCTCAAGCTACACTTTCCACCCCCCCCATTTGCTATCCATATTCCCATCATCGTCCTTATTGCACTAGTTGTCGCATATATCCCTACTATCATGGCAAACAGATATGCTCCTTTGAACTTACCTGCAAATCCAGGGGCTATGCCCCAAGACTATCAAGGTAAAATCACTCTTTTTGATGGCACAAGCACATACACAGCTCAACAAAATACTAAAAAAATGACCTATTACTTTGAAATATATGAGTTTAACGCTGATGATGTCAGAATGAAAATTTTTGTTCAAAGTTTGACTGGAGATGTTAGAACATGATTTAGAGCCCTCCCTAGAAAGAGTATCAATGACTCACAGTCTCTTTATCAGACCTTCTTGAACATATGGGAAAAGAAAAAAGATCCTCTCCACATTTTATCAGAATATGAAGGCTTGAAAAGAGGTACCCAAGAAACTATCCAAGATTATTGTACCAAATTCAATAATGTCTACAATTTTATTCCCCAAAATCTCAGACCTCCTCCAGACTTAGCCTTGATCAAATTCCTTGATGCATTTGATTCTGATATGGCATACCACCTTAGGGAAAGAGCTCTTAGAGACCTAGAAGAGATGCAGAGTATAGCTGTCAGTGTTGAGGCCAATCTGATTTCTAAACGAGCTAGACCGAGAGCTGAAAGAAGGATACCTTTTAAAGAAGAACCTTCTACCTTGGAACATAAATTAGATACTATTATTAAAGGAATGGATAGACTTGGTGAAAGAGTAGAGACAATTGAGAGAAAATCCGCTTGGGATGGTCAACTAAGCAATACTGGGAGAAATCCAAATTTCAGAAAAAATCAAAACCCTAATACTGGAAAGGTTGGGCCTGACCAAAACATTAGGCCTCCATTCCAGGAAAATTATGCTGAAACCTCAACCTCTGAGGAACCACCAGAAGACACTCAAATTAACTTAATGGGCCTCAACAACGAACAACAAGTTTTTTTGACCCAAGAGGACAAAGAAGCTCACACTCTTGTACAATTCCAAACTCAGTCAGGTCAATCATTCGATTTCAGGGAAGGATATGACACAGCCATTTATGAAGTCCACAAGCAATACAATCTGAGGAGCAGAAGAATAGATGTCTCTGAAACCAAAAACAAAATTATGTCAAGCAACCCAAGAAAGCTAAGACCAAAAACCCTCCGGCACAAGTCTTTCCTATAACAGGTTCTAACCGAGATAATCCAATAGTTGAGGATGTATCATATAATCAACAACCTAACAAACAACCTTCCACTTCCATTCCTTCCAAAGGAAATGTAGAAGAACCTCCAGAAGTTGATTTGGAAACTACTTTAGCCCATAACACCACTCTTGAAAAAGAGAAAAACACAGAAAAGACAACTGAAAAAGACAATCCCACTGTCCAAAATACCAAAACCCAAGCTCAAAAACCTTTCAATCTTGAGACTAAGATAGGAAAATTAAAAATAGCTATTCCATTGTCAGAATTGGCTAAACATGATGTCTACAGAGGTCAAATTAGCATATCACTCCAAATTTTTGTGAACAAAGATTCAGTAAATGTTTTTGATGACCAGCCTGAATTAGTTTTTAGACCTGAGGTAAACAGAAAATCAATAGATGGAGGCGTTCCTCTTTTCTATTTAAGTCCGAACATACATGATAAAATACTTCATAATGCCATGTTTGATTCTGGTGCTTCTCACAACTTAATGCTTAAATCTGTTATGGAGAAATTGGACGTAGATATTACCAGACCATACAAAGACTTATTCTCTTTTGATTCAAGCTAGGTTAGATGTCTAGGATTAAGTAAGGATTTATGTGTATCACTAGTTCAATACCCTGCCAAAACCATTTGAATGGACATAGTGGTAGCTGATATTCCACCAAAATATGGTGTGTTGTTGTCTAGGTCTTGGGGTGCAAAGCTTCAAGGATCTTTATAGTTGGACATGTCCTATGCTACTATTTCAGTGTTTGGTCAACCGAAGAAATTACACAGAGAGACTTTAATGAAATATGTGGTAAGTAGCCAGGAGAAACCCCAGAATTTTCCTATCTACTCCATACCCTCTGACATGGACTCCTTTATTCTCTACAATGCTGAAATTGATCCCCCAACTGAGATAAAATTTTTAGCATTGGAACAAGAAGAAATTATAAACAAAAGGCCCAATGTTCAAATTCAAGAAATTGTTGAGAACAATAATGCACAAGACACTCAAGAGAAACCAGATGAAACTAAAGAACCATATCCTCCTAGCAAGCAGATTACTGAGACTCTTGATACTAACTATGAGCATGATATTCTTTGGTACTTAGAATTTGATGGTTCAGTTAAAAAATTAGGAGCAGGAGTAGGAATTTGGGTGCACAATCTTGAAAATGATCATGTTGAAGGTCATGCTTACAGGTTAAACTTTAAATGCACCAATAATATCGTTGAATATGAAGCCCTATTGTTAGGACTTAAGTTGATCAAAATTTTTGGGGCAATCAGGGTATCAGTTTTGGGAGATTCTGATTTAGTCATTCAATAGATAAAAGGAAACTTCCTCACAAATGATCCTAGATTAAGGTCTTACAGAGGAATAGCAATTCGGATCCTTAATACATTTATTGAAACACAGCTAGCTGAAATTCCAAGGAAACATAATTTGCATGCTCACAGCTTAACAACATTTAGCAACACTTGTAAATTACCTTTTGAACCCAATCATCAGTTCACAGTTGAGATCAGACACAGGCCAACCATATCTGACAATGTAAAAAAATGGCAAGTGTTTAACAATTATACTCAAATTAACAATTTCTTGACCCCAGAGGAAAAGTTTTCTGGCATTAATATAGACATGGACACTGTCAAAGAGTTTAATCAAACAAATAAGATAGAAATAGACATTTCAGCAAAAATTGCAACTCAAATGCTTCACCCAACAAAGTTTACCAATAAAGAGATGCAAGATCTCAAAGAAATAGACATCCACGAGATTATTGAAGGAGAATATGAATTTATTGATTTGAAAGACAATCATTTGCCCCAAGGATTAACTCCTTTGGAAGATTTCTTTGATTTTAATGATATCCCAAAGAAACCCAAGATGCAACCTCTAAAAGCAGACATTGAAGACTATAACATAGGAACTGAAGAAAATCTGAAAATGATAAAATTGCCCAAAAGTTTGCCACCTGATCAAAAGCTCAAATATGTTGAACTGATCAAAGAATTCCAAGATGTTTTTGCCTGGAGCTATGAAGATCTAAAATCTTATGATACTTCTGTAATTCAACATACATACCCCTCAAGGAAAATAAAAAACCATTCAAACAAAAGCTTAGAAGAATTAACCCTGTACTACTCCCCTTAATTGAAAAAGAAATCAAGCGGATGTATGAAGCAGGAATAATTGCTCCAATCAGGTTTTCAGAGTGGGTGTCTAATTTAGTACCTACTAGGAATAAAATAGGAGAAATCAGATTATGTGTTGATTTAAGGAATGTAAATAAGGTTTATTTAAAAGATAATTACCCATTACCTAAAATGGACCACATTTTACAAAGGGTAGTAGGTTCTTCTAGAATTTCACTTTTGGATGGATTCTCAGGCTTTAAGTAGATTCTGGTCCATCCTGATGACTAGGAAAAAACTGCTTTTACAACACCATGGGGAACTTTCAAATATGTTAAAATGCTATTTGGACTTAAGAATGCAGGGTCAACCTTTCAACGAGCAATGGACATAGCTTTTGCAAAATAGATTCATGATTTTCTAGTTATATATCTAGATGACCTTACTATGTTTTCTAAATTAGATCAACAACATTTAGATCGTTTGAGCCAAGTGTTTTTAAAATGCAGAAAGTATGGTATTTCATTAAATCCTAAGAAGTCATTGTTTGGTCTAGAGGAAGGCAAATTGTTAGGCCATATCATCTCTGAAGATGGCATCATAATTGATCCTGATAGAATAGAAGCCATTTTATAAATACCCCACCCCAAAAGTGTCAAAGAGCTTCAAGCTTTCCTAGGAAAGATTAACTTTTTAAGAAGATTCATGCCTAATTTGGTCGAATTAATCAGATTGTTGAACAATATGTTAAAAAAGAATTCCAAGGTTAAATGGACATTAGAAGCCAAACAAGCATTTGAAGAAATTAAAATTGCTTTGACCAAAACACCGGTCCTTACAATTCCAAGGTTTGACAAAGATTTCATAATATTTTCATTTGCATCAAAACATACCATTGTTGTTGTTTTACTTCAGAAAGATGATCAAGGAACTGAAAAGCCCATAGCCTTTTTTAGTAAAGCACTTAGAGATGCACCACTAAAATACCAAATCATGGAAAAACATGCTTATGCACTTGTGAAAACTATTAAAGACTTCAGAGTCTATATATTGTACTCCCATGTAATAGCTTATGTACCAAGTGTTGTGGTCAAAGACATCCTAACTCAGGATGGAATTGAAGGCAAGCGAGGTAAATGGATAGCTAATATTTTGGATTATGATATTGAAATAAAACCTACAAAGCTTGTAAAAGGACAAGGATTGGCTAAACTCATGACTGAAACTAACTTTCAAGCCCTGGATATCAATGAACTAGATAACGAACAAGAGATGGCGATTCCACAAATCAGCCAGGCCTTCTTAGAATCACCTTGGTATGGTGATATAACCCATGTCTTATTAAACCTACAAGCTCCTCCAGGGTTATCCAGAACAAAGAAAATGTTTTTAAAGATGAAAGCTTCAAAATTTTGTATCTTAGATAATGCTCTTTTTTGGAAAAATCATGAAGGTATTCTATTGAATTGTCTAATAAAAGATGAAGTTGATAAAGTTCTTAAAGAATTTCATGTAGGGGACTATGGTGGACATCTTTACAGGAAATCAACTGCAGATAAAATCCTAAGGGCTGCATTTTATTTGCACACCGTGTTCGCCGATGTAAAGAAATTTGTCACCGCTTGCCATAAATGTCAAATTTTTGAAGGCAAGAGGAAACTTTTACCTCTACCCCTTAAACCAATTTCCACTGAAAGGCTCTTCCAACAATGGGGTTTGGACTTCATTGGGGAAATTCATCCTCCCTTTTCTGGCCAACATAAATGGATGCTTACTGCGACAGGTTATTTGACCAAGTGGATAGAAGCCATCCCTTCCAGACAAGCCAATGATACAGTGATTATAGGATTCTTAGAAACAAACATACTATCTCGTTTTGGCTGTCCTGAAAAGATCATAACTGATAATGCTGTTGCTTTCAAATCCAAGAAAATGATAAGCTTCTGTCACAAATATCATGTTAGGTCCCTATAATAGTAGTGATTACCCCATTACTATTGTATTTGTATCCCTTATTAATATTGTTGAGCCCCTATTGTCCCCTTATTTTTATTACTGTGCCCCATAGAATCCCTCTATTATTATTTTTGTGGCTTTATATTATTATTGTTAGGTTGGCTGGGTTACATTGTGACTCCATAGACTCCTATATATAGAAATGAGGTTTTGTCATTTGAATCATCCAAGAATTGTTCATTTTTGTAATGTAAAGGAGGTTGCCACCTCGAAGAGGCTGAATTCTAAGTTGTTGATCTCTCTTTTCTATCTTTTTGTGAGTTGGTTTCATAACAGTGGCTGAGTTTCTTTAGCTGCGAGGGCCTAGGAGCTGTGAGAAGATTGTGGATTGTGAAGCTGGTGGGGGGTTGTTGCTGTTGAAGTAGAACAATACCTAACGGGACAGAACCAAGGTAGAGGGAGTCACTACCTAGGCGGGTTTCTAAGCTAAGAAATCCAGATCAATGTTGCAGGAGCAAAGAGGATTGGAGAGGAGCGATTTGACTGTTGGCAGAAGGATTTCCAGGAGGGAAATCGAGACTCAGAGGGAGTCTAGGAGTGGATTTCCAGGAGGGAAATTGAGACTCAGAGGGAGTCTAGAAGAGAATTTCCAAGAGGGAAGTAGAGACTCAGAGGGAGTCAAAGAGAAGAGTGGAGATGGCAATGAATGGACTGAGGGATTATGACAGGTTGGACGGGGCATCCAACTTTGTCATCTGGAAGGCCAAGATCTTGTCTGTTTTGGATAGACATTGCATCAAGGCCTTTGCCTTGAGAACCATGGCTATCTTAGTCGACCCAGCTGATAACGAAAAGTATGAGGATGCAATGGCCAAGGCAAAGTGCATAATCCTTGATAGGGTCAAGGATCATGTAGTTCAGCATATTGCCGAGAAGAATACAGCAAAGGAGATGTGGGATACCTTGACGACATTGTATTAGGGCACTTCCATGCAGAGGAACATGCTACTGGAGAATTAGCTGTGGTCGTATCAGATGCAGAAGGGGGAGCAGATATATCACTTCTTTAGCAGGTTGTAGGAGATTCAGGACCAACTTACTTCGATAGGGGCCACGCCATATCAGGAATTAATGGTGAGGACTGCCCTGAACACACTCTCCGAGGAGTGGGAGACATTCGTCCAAAGCATTTTGGGCAGAGCGACTCTTCCAGGATGGGAAGAGTTGTGGGTAACTCTTCGCCAAGAAGAGATCAGGTGGCTGACCAAGGCAAAAAGTAGCAGCAAAGGAGGTCGAATCAAGAAAGAGGAGGAAGAGGATGCGGCTTTGGCATCTACGGGACAACAAGGGAAGAGGAAGAAGAAGGACATCTCCAAGATAAAGTGTTTCCATTGTGGGGAGTTGGGTCATTATGCAACCCAGTGTCCCAGGAAGAAGAATAAGGGAGAGGCTTTTGACTCCAAGGCAGTGCCCGCTAGGGAGGAGAAGGAGTGGAGACTGATGACGACTGTGCCATGAGTGCTCATGTACCTCTAGAGAAGAGGTGGGGAGACATCGAGTTGTAGTCAGGAGGACTACATGAAATGTGGGGCAGGATCCTTGGGTACCTAAACTCTTGGATCATATCTAGCTACGGGAGACCCGAGAGATAGTAGCAAGATGACAGATATCGGTAGAAGTAAGATGTGGATGGAGCGACAGAACAGTGCTAGAGTGCAGGGATCTGTAGCAGCGCAGTGGGGGTTGCTGCGGTGCGAGAGACACAAAGGAGGTTGCAGCAGTGCAGGAAGGCACAAAGTTGTTGTAGTAGCGTAGAGGCAGCAGAGGGAGCACAAGATAGCAGCAGAGAGAGCTCAACATCAGGAGGGCTTCTAGCTTGACAAGGATGTCAGTAGTTGGGTAGATCAGTTACCAACGTCTTAGTTTGAGTTGTAGTGCAACGACTAAAAGTGCTAGTGTTATGGACAACACGATGTAGCATGACGAGAGAGGGTTGTAGTGTAGATGCAGTATTGGGAGAAAGGACCAGCAACAACACGCATGCAGAGGGAGTTGCAGTACATATGTAACAGTCGAAGTGGTAGAGGCATGGGCAACAGTACATGAGGCAACAGTACAGGAGGCAACAGTGCCGAGGATGTTGGGCAGCAGGCCAAGCATCAACACAGGTTTCGGTGCCGGATGATCAGGGTAATGTTCAGTGGTGGAACACTACCGGAGCACATTCCTCGCTAAGAGGGAGTGTTGGTTTGAGGTAGCATTGGGAGAGCACATGAGATCTCCAAGACCCAGAAATGGTTTGGGGAAATTCTACCTGCTTAGAGAGATATTAAAATAATTAATATTTTTAATGGGTTTTTAAGTCTAAACTTATGAAAATAAAAATATTAATGGATATTAATATAAAACTGGGTGAGAAGGTTCTAAATGACATGGATCAAGCCAAATCTAATTTTACCCGTTGATTAGAGATTTAATCTCGGCCGTTGAAGACTCGACGTAAAAAGTATAAGAGGAGGTTTGAGGGTCAGTTGGAGATACACCAAGTTGATCAGTCAGTTCGATTTTTTGGAGCGGGGCTTGCTGAGAGAAATTGAACCAGTGATCAGAGCTGCAGCGAGGGGCAGTGAGTGCATAGCAAAGAGGCAGAGATAGTGCCGAAGGATCAACGCAGAGGTAGAGCAGGGTACGTAGAGCCAGCAGGAGCCGCGCAGAGGGCCAAAGGGATTGCGCAGAGGCTACCCGGGCATGCGTGAGTGACACAGAGAGCCAAAGAACCTATGCAAAGCATCAGAGGGTTGACGCAGAGGGTTTCAGGCTGATGCAGAGGCCAGGAGGGCTAACGCAGAGCCTCAGAGGGGCGTTGGAGAGTTTTTCGTGGAGCAGACTTGCCAAATATCTGCTTCTGAAGAGAGGTATTACTGCTAGATTGATTTCTCTGTCGGATGAGCCAGTTTGG
This sequence comes from Pinus taeda, assembly GCA_000404065.3. Lineage (NCBI taxonomy): Eukaryota > Viridiplantae > Streptophyta > Pinopsida > Pinales > Pinaceae > Pinus > Pinus taeda. The sequence goes on along the minus strand of APFE031317201.1, from coordinate 70,028 downwards.
CACCTAGTTGTACTCAAGAAAGCTGCTTAATAATAAAACCCTTAGAATTGCTGCACCGATTTTCTCAAGTTGGGTTTTTCCGGGGACGATTGTCCAAAAATAACAGTGTCCCTTGTGTGTTTGTCTATTCTTTCAGTTGATGATCTGTAGATGGTTGAGACTATACTTGTGTTATTTTCAGTATTTATATGGTTAAATAACTTCTTAGTAATTAAACAAGTAGGTGAAATAAACCAGATAGTATAGGAAGAATTTCTAACGGGTTAGAATTAGAAATTTCAACACATGATACCACCAATTGTGTGCTTCCCCTTCTAGGTGTAGTGTGGTGAACTGAATAGTCTCTGTTTCCTGCATGGGATTGAGTTGGAAATAGGTGTCCAGCTTTTGTGTCCAAGCCCTTGTTGAGCATTTTGATGACCCATCAAAAGAGGGTATGGGTAGTTTTCCTACCTTGTGCATCAAATCCGAATTTCATAGTTCCCTGGGTCTATTTTGGTATCTGATATTGCTGTATTCCTGGAAAGCTAGGGCTGCTTGAGTGTTCTCTTCTAGTGTTGCATACTCCCGAAAGTATTCATCACAGAGTCTATTTGGCTTTGTTGCTTCTTGGGTTGCTGTCTGTTGTTGGTTTAAAATTTGAGGAAGTAAGGGTTTGAGATTCCTTCCACTAGTTGTCCTGTTGTGTGTTTGAGGAACAACATTGGAGAAACCAGAGGTATGGTTGCCGCTTCCTTCAGTACCAGCCCTATTACCTGCATTCAACACACCATTAACAAGATTATTTATGGTTTGGACAATAACTGGGACCATCTATTCCTGTCCTTCTAGTAGCACATTGGTCATTTGTTGATGCTGTTAGAGTATTGCATTTAGTAGGTCACTAGGATCTTGTTCCCCTTGCCCGATTCTATCCCCTATAGCTAACTGATGGTTTTTTCTCTTTCTTCTTACAGTAATGTTGCTTGTATCTTCTGGAAGCATTCAAGGCTCATGCACTCACAAGCTGGCAGGATGCTTGTGCTCTGGTAGCACTGTAAAGTTCTAGGGAAAATTTTCCCTAGGTTTTCTTTAGGAAACTAGGGCTTTCAACAAAATTTTCTTTTACTGTTCAACAAAAATAACTATTCTAACATAGATGTAATCTTTCAGTAAACAATACGTCAAACTGTGCCGTATAATGCTACAGTTCGATCATTCAATAATTCAAGTATATGGATACATTCCAAATTCATCTGTTCAGGTAAATCCAACCAGTTCCAGTGCAATTGCAAACAATTATAAGCTAATTCCAGATTCAACAAAACCAGATAACTGATCACTTTCTATTAACTGACCCGACTACACTGTTTTGATTCTAACTAGAGAAAAACCACTGAACTAGTTTAAGGACAAACCCTTGTCCTGCTTTAAGGATTATCTGCTCTATGAGTGTAGCTCAGAATCGGAGTGTGATTTTCCTCAGGAAGATGGTGTGAAGTCTGAAGGGTTATGCAGACTCTGTTTTGCCCTCAAAATCCGTCATTGTGTTTGTTTCAGGATCCTCGACCTGCTCCAGACATCCGTCTAAGCTTAGGGAGGGCTCAGATTTGTTTCTTTCACTCTTGTACAGTCTCAGGTGGCCGGAGGATGATAATCGCTAAATCTTGTCCTATAATTTGGCCTTCAGAATTGTGGCATTTAACTTCAGGAGGGTTTCTACCTCACTTAGGAGGCCTTCTTTCAAACTCAGACTTATTTCAGATGGTCACAAATTGAATTCGTTCCTCAATTTCAGCCTCATAGTCTGTTCAGATATATTGTCCAACTTCAGGAATAGTTCAGCTTGCTTTAGATGATATTTCTTTTCCCAGAATGGTCTTGCAAGGGTTCGAGACTCAGAAAACTTCGATCTGTCTAGATTTAGCCTCAGAGACAATTTGTTCAACCTCAAGGTGACTTGATTGCCTTACGACTGAGTCTTTCTACAAAAATACTTTGCTGCTCCTTGTATAGCGAGAACCCTGTTGCCAGAACAAAAAAAAAGATAAAATGGGTTGATTTGTGTCAAACCTTCTCACAAGACTTGCTGCTCCTGCAGATGGTTGATTGCCTGTCGCCAAAACAAAGAAAATTGACTAGGTAGGGTGGGATCACCTCCACCAAAACTAGTCTAAGAAGAATTGGGGTCTTAGAACCCTCAAAGCGTTAGGCTCAAATGAAACAGCGACAAATTATCCAATCCAATTGATGCATCAAGTGATTCTAATCCTCTTGTATTTATAAATTTCCTTGAGGGGCGTTTTATCTTTAATTAATTGAGTGAAGTTCATACCAAGCCCCAACTTTGGGCTTTCTTGCCCCAGCTACCGCAAAGCTTGCCCAACATTGGGTAAAATCCCTGTATCGAGGACTATAGCCTATGGGGATCGATAGGCTACTTCGTCCCTTGGCTCAGGCCCCATATATAAAACACATCTGATTATATTATGGAGTACAGATTCATTGAAGGAAATTCTTGATCCTATCCAAAGAAGGCGGTTACTTGAAAGTAGTAGAGGCATGATTTATCATGAAAATGTTACATAATTGTGTTGTTGTGTTCCGTGAAACTTAAATTTTGATCCATAGTTATACGACTCAGTGGTTACGAAAATATCTGACAAGGCCCACTGGGATTGCCAGGCTCTAGCCCTTTGGGAAACTCAGCAATACCTGGCATGACACTGTCAAACTCAGTCAAACTGGCAATTTTTTTTGAAACTGAGAGTGGGTCAAGCTTTGGTCAAACTTGGAAAAACTAGGTCAAACTTGATCCCATTATCAGTTATGTTTATATGATATATGTTTGTCATGATATGTAACATGGAGTTCTTTGAGTTTGTGAAAATAAGGGCTATAACCTGTTGTAAATAATAGCTGATATTTCAAAAATTAATAGCAGTGAGGTGACTGGGGTTGTATTAAGGTGGAAACCTGGGTTCAAAACCTCCTGAATGGGTTTAGGCAATGGCATAAATATGCTCTGCATACTATGGAAGCTTAGCCACAAAAATTCTATAATAAGTATTTCTATAAAACCTATAGCAGATATGGCTCTTTATGAAAATGTGAGCAAAAAGATAAATAAAGGAAAAACCTTGTTATATAAGATCAAACTACTTGCTATTATCTTCTAGATTATCAGCCTTGAGGATTCTAGCTGTATCATGTAATTGCAAACTATGTACTCTATGAAAATATTAGCAGAAAGAAAAATATTCAGGAAATTAAGTTATAATCAGTGTTCCACGGGGACGTGTCCCCTAGGGTCAGGTGCGTGCACCCCACGCACCCCGGACGGGGGGGACGTCTGGGGAAACATTTCCCCACGTCCCCCTTTTAGGGAGACGCGGGGAGACGCAGGGGGGGACGTTTCCCCAGTGTGGGGGACGTGACTCCCCAAAAGGGGGACTCCTGGGCGTCTCCCCTCAATATGGGCTATGCGTCCCCCATTAAATTTTCTTTTTAAACAATAATTTATGACAGGGAAAACCTAGTATTTGACCATATTTCCCTACTAATGCTATGCAATTCAAGTAATTGTGACATTCTCCTTTATTTTTCATTTTCATCCTTTTACTTAAATTTTTGACATTACCATGAATTGACTCAGGATGTTTGAGAGTGGTTCCGACCTCATTGGATTTCATATGGAGAAAGTAGAATTTTAGATCTCACTCAAAATCCAGCAGACTTAACAGTTTTTCAAGAATTCAGGATTCGATGAATTGCAATGTTTCCATTGCATTTTGTCATGTAGAAGGGTATGGTTCTGGAATTAGTATTTAATCAGGAGCACCAAGCCCTCTTTGTACTTTAAAGTGACTTTTAGACTCATCACTCCATTGTTTTTGAGTTTTAGTTATATTAATTTACTTAAGTCACAGGACATGTCCTCCAAGGTCCCGTGTCCCGTATTTAACGTGCCGGACACGAAAACAGCCCTAAAACGTGTCAAAAACGTTTTTTGTTGTGTCCTCTAAAACGTAAAACGTATTTGGGTGTTTTGGTCGTGTCCTGCTCCTAGAAAATGAGTATTCGGTTTATAGAAAACGTTGCCCTAACGTTTTTTTCCTTCGGTTGAATATGTATCCCATGAAATCACTAGTTTAAAGCCCACACAATTATTTTTTCAGGGTTCTTTTCCTATTTTCCTCTACAGTCGTTCTCTGTCATTGTATATTCGTCTTGTGGAGCCGTTGTGTGCAGCGTGTGATGTTTGGAAACTTGGCACTTTCCGTAGCTTTTTCACGTTTCATTTGCAGTTCATGACATATTTTATTCAAATGTTTTGACCTCTTTTAATGTTTCATTTGCAATTCATGACATATATTTTATTCAAATGATTTAAAATTAAAAATATCTAAATACTCTCTTATGGTTTTGAACGCTGGAAGATGTGTTTGCAGCTTACGCGTTATGGTTTTCAACGCAACTTTTGTTTTCTGTTTTAGTTGCTATTAATTACGCCCTAAATCACTCACGCTATGGCTCTTCGCATTGGTTTTTTCGGCGTTAATCTTAATGTTGGATGGAAAATGATTTAGCTTAGCGTTATTTTTAATTTCATAAAACTATACTATCAAACTATTATCGCCAAAAAACCAAAATTAGAAGAGACTCAATCTTATTTACTTTTTACTTGATGTTATTGACTTTTCATTTTTAATTTAAATATATTTCGTCATACTAATACTATAGATTTTGTATTTAGCTTATGGCTTATCTCCTATTTCTTGGTCATCCGATTTTCTAATTGGTTTTATGTTTTATCGCACAACTCTATATCATATTTGGAATCTAGAAACACATGTAAATTGTCAAACTACTTCTCTTTTTACATTTAACAAAAAAAATTAATCGTCAAATCACATCCCGTGCTTCAGTGCAACATTACTTGTCATTTTGACTATATAAACCATATTTTACTCTTAACAAAACTTAATTGTGTAATTATTATTACATTTGGCATTTTTCTCTCCATTCGTAAACTACCATGCAATAAAATAAAATAAGGATGCAAAGAATTCAGGCAACAATCATTCAATATCACATTTTAATTTCTAAATAGTAAATTCTGATTCTATTTTTTTTTTTTTTAAATGAACTATGAATTTTGAAGTAATTATATTTTAATTTGATTACATAAGCTGCAGCCTGTAATTTAATATGAATAAAAAACTATATTTCGGTGTATATATATATATATATAAAATGTGTCCCTCGTGTCCTGTTTCTAGGTTGCCGCGTTTCGTATTGAATACTCGTATTTACGTGTCCTCCATGTCTCGTGTCATGTGACTTAGCAATTTACTATTCCAGTATTCAGATTTCAGTATCTATTATATAGTCTATTTTGCTTAGTACTAATTAGATTCTAGAATGATGAATGATGAATTCTAATTTTAAATCAATTTAGAATCTAGAATGATGAATGATGAATTTAATTTTTAAATCAATGTTGATTCTAGAATGGTGAATAATGAATAATGAATATGGATTGGAATATTTCATTATTGAATCTTGTGATCTATGGATGAATCATGTATGTATTAGTAAGGATGATGAGTATGGATCAATGTATTTCATTATTCAATTCAATTATGTATGTATCATTGTATTTATGCTTTCATTATTGAATATGAATTTGATATATATATATATATATATATATATATATATATATATATATTAAAAAGGAAAAAATATATATATATACCCCTACATCCCCCTCCCCCCTAAATTTCCTTAAAATTTGAGGGTACTCCCACATGTCCCCCTTGTGTGTCTCCCCACACCCGCGTCTCCCCGTCCCGGAATCTTGGTGGAACATTGGTTATAATATGTAATTGCAAGCTATTTACTTTCAGCTTTTAGATTGTCAGCCTTCAGAGCTCTGGCTTATAAACTATCATTAGTCATGCATGTACCATGTATTATGTTTACAGTTTCATTTACATGTACATCATCATAATTATATGCCTATCTTGATGTCTAGATGATGGGTTTCTCATGCAAAGGTTGTCCCTATTTTTTTCTGTTGTTAAAGCTTCAATATTCAATGTATTTTGAGTATAGAGGGTTTTTAACTTTTTCCAAATAACCAGTTGACTCCATAGTTTGGTTTGCAAAGTCTGTGTTCTCTGATTTTGTTTCAAACTTTTATAAGAATTCTTTGACCTTAATTTGTATTTTCATTAGAGGTTAGATTTTATGAATTGATGAGAAGTCAGAACCTTTGATTTTATACTGTGCTTTTCTAAGTTCGTAATTCTAAAAGTGAAAATTTATTAACTATTACCTGGAAAGTGATCAGGCATATGCATTCTATACACAGCATACTTCTAAATGCAAATCAACCATTAGAATTGTAATTCTTTCAACATTAATGCTTTACAACAGGTTTTCAACTTCTGCATTTATGAGTTTGACTTGGGAATAACTTCTGCTGTTGTTTATTGTGTTGTACTCATCTTACGTAGATGAAGGATATGGCTGAAAAACTTCCAGCGAAAATGCAAACAGGCAATGTGGGCACAGTTCTTTCACCAAGTCTTTGTGCTTTGAATGAACTGCTATCTCCAGCAAGTTCTAGTCTCATGGAAATTCCAGAAGTAGAAGATATAAAGTTTTACGACCAAAAGTTTAGTTTGAGCCCCACCACTTGGGTGCTTAAGGACGTACGAGTAAATGGTTCCTGCAGTGCACCTCACACACATGATACACCAATGAGTGCTCCAGGAAGAGCTTTCTCTTATCACACTGCAACCAGGTTAATGGATGATATGCAGATCAGAGGTTGCAAGGCTGGAGAAAACAATGGTATATTACCTAAAGCAGAAAATGGGCATCCTCTGTGTGCTGAATGGGTAGAGCAGTATGAACCTGGTGTATACATTACATTTGTGGCTTTGGCCAGTGGCGGAAAGGATCTGAAGCGTGTGAGGTTCAGGTAATGGTGTCTTTCATGGTTGGTTTGTTCTAGTTAGCTTAGACGCGAGTTTCATGTATGTTTGACAGAGAGAGTGCCTTTCTGTTAGCACTCCCCTAGAACCAAAAAAGATATGTAGCCCCATTTATGCAAATTCAAAATTTGTCATTTTTAGGATTTGCATATTGATTTGGAAGTATATTGTAGATTCTGATTGTGGAGCTAAATTGGAATGCCCTTTGATGCCCCATTCTTCCTGATGTACTATTCATTCTTTCAGGTAATATATGTCCCAGTTTCATTAAAGAATATTAGAAAAGGCCAACATAGGCCTGGTTGTCAGTTGTTTGTTATAGACTTTGCGGATGAGAAATCATTGTGCTATGACTAATGTCATGGATTAGATCTCGAAGTGTCATCATTTTTGGGTTTTCAAACACTTGTGATTTCTCTCCCATGAGGAGATTTTATTCTTTGTATTGTAGATTAGTTTGTTAAGAAACATGTTAGGAGGACTAACCTGTAATTATCTTCCTTATTCTATTTCCTATTTATGCCTTCCACCAAGTCCTGAAATGTTTGTTGAAGAATCTAGGGCAGTTAGAGTTGATTAGATTTTTCTTAGCATGATAACTACTTCTGAGGTATTTTATTTTAGCTTATTAGCACAATTTTTTACTTGATATCATTAGTGTGTATTTCTTACTTCATCAAATAGCTACCAAAACAAAGAGACAAGAACACAAGATGTTGGCATTCTGCCAGGGCCAAAACCTCTCCCTCTTGGAGAGGAAAACCTGCACAAAATTCTTCTTATAGAGATTCCAATTGACGAATACCAAGACCATGACCCTTGACCTATAATGCCACTCCAAGATCAAGACACCAATCCTCTTCTTCGTCATTGCTGAGTTCATCATAAATGCACCACTGAGATCTTCCTTGCTGCTGTCATCACTGAAAACATTATTGTGCCTCTACTGAGATACTCATTATGACAATGAGATTATTGCTTCTGCACCATTACTCCATCTTCACATAGATCATTGTTGCATTGTCTCAACTACACCATCATTACTGTGTCATCTTGCTGCGCTACTACCGAGATCTTCCTGAGACCATGGTTGTGACTATACTTAAATCATGACTGTGTCTTTATGATATGCCGAGACTGTATGATCCTCTCCATCGTAGATACATCAAGACTGCGAGATCAAGACTGTGACTGTGTATATATATATATATATAAGCCGAGACAGAGTATGACTGAGGTTCTTTGTATGCGTGCTGAGACTGTAACTTCCAAGACAATAGTCACTGAAATCGAGAAGAGACTGTGGTCATGAAACTGTTATATTTCACTGTGATCATCACCCAAGATAGCAGAGGTATCCGAAGTCTTTTTTCCCACAAAAAATCACAGAGAAACCCGAGATTTGTGTCACTGTGCTTGCCCGAGATTTCAGAGATCTTATGCGAAGAAGTCACTGTATTTATCACCGAGATCCTTACTGTGCCATCAAAGTTTCAGAGTGATCCGAAGTTATTTCCTCCTGTGATTACTCCAGCTGCATATTTATAGGTGTTAGTCCATGTATGCAAGCCGATGTGAACTTAGTGAACCATTGCGTCCTTTTATTGAGCCGGCATGTCATCTATATATACTTTGAAGCCGAATTGACTGTCTTTCAAATCGTTTTGCTGGCAGTCTTTTTCTTTGGAGGATGGTGCTTGTCTTGGAGGGCTACTTGACACTAGGTTGACCCATATTCATGTTCAAGAAGAGCTTTTTAACATGACTTTTTGACTTTCCTAGACCTATGGAATGAGCAAGAAACTCATTCGAATTATTTACAAAAATAATATTTCTTTTTTCTTGACAAGTACAAAGATCAAAATTTCATTTACAAATACCGATTTCTCATAAGAAGAATTGGATTGGTAATCCCATCTGTATAGCACCATATCGACCAGCATTGTCACAATACAAGGCCTTGACTAACAACTCCATCTCTCCACAGGACCATGAGCTACAATGTTGGCGAGACCAATGACAATAGACACCTTTATCATTGTCTCTCAAGGTACATACCCACCCAGGTGTTCATTGAGTATGAACTTCTAGGACTATTCTTATCTTGGGTTCCTAGCCCTCAAAGAATATCGGTCCTCTTGCCTACTCTTATCTTGGATGTCCTACACATCCTCAAAGAGCATCAGATCCCAGATAATTACCTAATCCTCCATTCTTTCTTCCCAGGTGAAGACAAGAATGTTGTGTCTATCATGTGTCTACATGTCCATTCATGGCCTTCACCTAGACTTATGGCTGTTAGTCCTGGTCTAGTGCATGACACATGAAATAGAAAAACACAATTGTCACTCCTTTTTAATTAGAGGTGATCTAATCTAAGCTCCCTCTTGATCAGGGACTAGTCAGAGCTCCCTTTTAGTTAGGGACTCTTCCATACATCGACAATTTCTTTTTCATGGGTCCTTCAACTGCTTGATCAACTTCTCTCCTTGATGTCATGAAAAATAATTGAGCTTCTTTCTTGTAGGGCAACAACCATCGATCACTTTCCTCCTTAGTTCGTCATGTCATTCCTTTCTTCATGGAAAGTGGCCTTCTTCATATTTGGAACCTTCGTCATATGACTACTCCTTTCTCATCATGTTTTTTCCATTCATCACATGAATGCTAGTTGTACTTGTAAGTAGCCCTGCATGAACTTATCCAGTATTATTCAAGAAATCAAATAGATCCTTAAATCAAATCGTACCTTACTAGATGGCTCTTCATCATGACATCTTTCTGTAGGTATTAACATCCTGCATTCATGTTGACACATTTCGCAAAGATATCCATTGTCAAGGGTCTACATCTTTTCCATTAGAGTCTCCGTATCTTTCTTGGAGATTTTCTAGGCAAGTGTTCTTGATCTTTTGGATGTTGATTGCCTTCATCATGGTTGCATATCTCACGATCTCTTCCTTCCTTACACATTCCATTCCTAGGTGCTTTTAATCAAACTTTCTTAGTTGTGAATTGTGATCAACCACCTCATACTTCATATGAGGACATATTATGTTGATTTCATCTAGTGTGTCTTATGTCTTCTTGCATCCTTTCAGAGGAGGAGATCCTTTTTCTCTTGATCATGCTTCTTAAGATAGAAGCAATGATCCATGTTACCTGCAACCATATGACATTACATTATAATATTAAACACAAGCATACATACCTTATTTTACCTTCAGGTCATCGAGGCTTCTTCCAATAACTTCCTTGATTGAAAAGATCTTCAATCCCTTGATCTGCTTCATGTTATCACACCATCATCTCATAGATTCCATAGATTGGAGTTCTTGTTGAAACACTTGCTTCCTCTCTAGATTAGTGAATCCTACAATGAGGATTCCATTAGAGAATTTTGAGGATCTTGTATATCTCCAACTGGAAGATGTTTCCTTTTTGACTTGATGTATTATGAGCCTTGTCCTAGATGACTTTTTCCTTTCCTTCAATGTCCACTGAGGTTCCCAAGAGCTATATCCTTCATGTTTTGTCTGTCATGGATTTTTGTCCTTCATGATTCCCATGGTGATGTCACAAGCTCTTGTTTCTAATGCTTCCATGATGCTACGATACATCTTATCATCATTGTCATATCTTATAACAGAAGCTTATGGTAGGACCATATTGTGAGGGATATTATCCCAATCATAGAGATCTGTTACTCCCTCTTTCCTTGGCCCTTGTTTAGGAAAAAAATTGCCTGAAGGTTGATGTAGCTAACAGAATAAAAAGCATATCATGGACACAAACAAAAGAAAAAGAAAATCAAAATGCAAAAGATGGCCGTGACATAAAATAGCGCATGGGAAAAAGCCTAGCATGAGCTATACTCTCCTCATTAGCCATCGCCCGATTCCTGAGCACATGATGCTCCTTTACATCAAAAGGAACCCTTGCATGTCCCAACCTTGATGAGAAATGAACTATCTCATCTTAAGGGGTGATATTAAATGCTGCATCATAAAGAGCAAGCTCTAACCCTTGAGCTATGCACCATAATACAAAGCATTATCAAGAAAAAATAAAAGGCGCATTAGAGGAGTGGAATAAGTATGCTTAGCAGGGTAACTCATGCCTCCACAATTTCTCCCTCCTTTACATCTATACACTCAAGATGTGGACTCCCCATCAACGGGTCCCCTTGACCATGGCACTTGGCTATGAAGCCTTTTCCCCTCCATTGCCATACATTTACATTAATACCTATTGATTGAGGGGTTGACCTTGAAAATTCTACTTCGTCTGGAGCATTGGAAGCACCTAATAAGGTTGATCATTAGCCACCTCTATCAAGGTAGGGAACACCTTTATGAGATTTGGTCTAGTTAGATATCAAAAGGTGATCCCAATTTGAAGTATTAATATGCCCTTAACATCCAAGTTTGGTCTACTTAGATGCTCATATGATCTTAGTCTCCAATGAATGGTTGCTTTCACTTGAGTTCATGTTGGTTTTTTCAGGTGGTCCACAACAACCCAGGCCTTGAGGGCACCCACTTCGTAGGTACCTAGGCCTTTCAGAGAGACAGATGACTTAGTAAACATAATTTTGAGAGCATTGGGTCTCATGATGCTTGAGCATATGTTACATGTCCCAGAGCACCCTCAAGACCTAGGACATTGGTCTACTTTGACCCAATATAGAGGATTCTGAACGATTGCACCACTGGACCCAACATGCCCCTAGGTTGGCCTTGACTCAATGTGAAGGTCATGATTCAAAGCCCAGATGAGGATGGTCTTCTATGAGAGACTAGGGTGGGTTGTGGCACTTGATAGAGCCCTAATATTGGAGAGAGGAGGCCCTGTTTTGACCATTGAAGACCCATGGAGATGACATGCTGACACCCTAGCTAGATTTGGGACCTCAAAGGAGGGCTTGAGGTGGATTTGAGGGACACTTCTTAAATTTTGGAAGATCTCACACTCAGACAATTTTTCACCCTTCATCACACCATGACATGGCATTTGAAGCCCAAAAAGGGCATGACGTCAACATTTATGAGGCTACGACTCAATGTGTGGGCATTTATGGTTTGTTTTAGTGTTGAGCTAGTGGGTTGGGTTGGAACTCAAGTTTTATTTCATGGCAGACTTGTTTTAGGGGCTTCATTAGCTAAAATTAATTGAGGTGGACATCATATAAATAGAGGTCACCTCATTCTTGTTTCTCATCATCACTTGTGGAGCATTTCAACCTCCTTAGAGGATTTCGGCCTAGCTGAAAGTGTCTTGTATTCTTGTGGATATGTGATCTATTGTGGAGATTTTGCTTTTGGAGACTAGCTCTTGTTCAGGAGACATCATTTTGGGATAGTAAAGGACTTGTTCATGCATTTCTTTTAAGTACTCTTATTGTTGTTTATTTTTTGAATGGCTATTGCATTGAATGGTTATTGATAGGCTTTCTATGTGCTAGTTTTATTGAACATTTTTCTATGGAATCTTGGTAAGTATTGCATGTATTAACTAAAAGAATGTATGGCAATCCCTTGAATGAATCTTCATATTAATCTCTCTTCACGACTTTATCTCCTCATAAAGTGATAACTATGGTTTTGAAGACCAGGGTTTTTCTTGCCCTTTCCCCATACTAGAGTTTTATATTTCCATTAGTAGGTCTCCCTTAGAATCCATCACCCAAGGATCAAGCACTATCCATTCACATAGGTTATCACACCATATAAAATCTCTTTTAAAACATTTTAGGTGATAAAACCATAGAAAAAACTCTTTTGAAACCCTTTTTATCTCTCCCCCTCACATTTTTTACCCTTAAGGCATGTCTTTAGGATAGGGCATATGGTTGAATTCAACTAGGAGTGTATTGGCCTATGGTGAGGTTGTACACATAATTTTAGTCTCATTTCATCAAAATCCATTCTTTTCCACAATAAATTTTGCCATTCAGGGTTGACATCATAAGCCCTAGGTAAGTTTTCCCTAGGGTAAACCCTAACCTAACCCTAGGCTTCAACTTAGGGCTTCTTGAAGCCTTGTTGCTCATATCTTTAACAAGCCTTTTCTTGGCCTTATGCACCTTGATAAGCCTTTGTCCTTATTTAATCCTTGTAACTTAGGTCATAATTTCCCTAGATAGGCCTCTTGGAGTGCACACTTTTCCTTGTCTTTGTTGGATTGAATCTTGTCCTTAAGCTGAGTGCCATTCTCGAGCCTGTCCTTTGTCACCTCTAAGCCATAGGCTTTGAATACCTACTAAGTGACCAATACAAGAAAGCTTCCCTTGTGGTGAAAGTCTCCTTAAGAGCAGGAGGTGGTGAGTTGTGGTGACAGTGGGCCTCCACCTCATAGTGATGTCCCTTGGTCTAGCTTTTGTCTTATATGCCCTCTTACAAGACTTGCTAGATTTTAAGGCAACAGGCTGTTGGCATGGTTGTGGAAGCTAAATATTTAATAGATATTTTGGGCACCTTGCATTATTCTTTCTTTAAATTTAGCACATAAATCTATTGCTTCATATGTGACATCGATGGACGTGTTATTGATGAGGCATGCCATATTTGCAATTTGGAACAAAACGATCGAATTGTCCTCACAATCTATAAAAAGTACACACACTTGTCTTTGTTGAAGATTGCAAATATTCGGTTTGGTTTCTCATTCCTTGTACTTACGAGGTTAAGGGAGGTCAAGAGTCAAGATTGCTCTTGGGGCCATGGTTATTTCAGAGTTTGGGTCTTTTTGAAGAGAGGCAGATCAAAATTCTTCAAAAAGAAGGTCTAGAATACAAATGTTGACGATGTTTGGTGAGACAAGGTAGATCCTGGTTTGTAGACACTGACGAGTCCAGCTTAGGAGACGTTTGTGAGAGTTGGGATTCCATGATTGGATCTATGAAAATTGTTATTTATAGAATGAGTGCCACGAGTATGGGACATCAATGGAGATCGTATTCACCACCATACAAGATATTCTTATCATTAGATGGGATTAGAATCGCACACCTTTGCATTGCTTGGCTCACTCATTGAATCCCAACTATTATAGTATTGATTGGCTCAATGGTGGGCCTTGACATAGATTTCCAACCCACTCATGATGTGGCACGCCCTATTCTATAACATTTAGCCATGAGGCCCCTCTCTCACGTTACTTCATCTTCTTGTTGCGAGAGGACTTAGAGCACTTATGGGAATTTGTTTGGTTTGAAGAAAAGCAGGATGGAGTAGTACAGGGTAGAGACAATGGTTGAAGGGAAAGACAAAGATGTTGGATGTGTTCCCTAATGATATAGGTTTGGACAAGTGTTGCCAACTTGGATCTTAATGTTAGAACTGGTAACTTTTGATGATGGTGGTCCTTTTGAGGGGTCATCCACACCAACAAATGCACATCTTGGATTGGATATGAAGGTGGAGGAGGATGGATCATGGAGGAGAGAGTAGTGGTAGTGGTGGTGATTTTGATGATTTTGACATGGAGGAGGACTACTGATAATCATGAGCAATGTTATTCTTCCATCTACGGTTCTGGTATCTACCCTATTTTGTATTTTCTATTGGCATTCACATCTATAGTATCAATAACTTGATATCTATGTAATACATTTTGATTTTGATGACTTATCATTGATGTATTAACTAGTTGTATCACTATTTTGTCAATGTTCTAGTTTCTAAAAAAATGGATCTTTATGTCTATATTTCATTTTTGTATTGGTAATTCGTGGTGTGTATTAAGTTGGACAGGGAACCATCCTCTCCAGTCTATATATATATATATATAATTTCTTTATGTGTGTGTGTGTTGCACAGGACCCTCACCCCCCAAAATAATAATAATAATAATAAAATAAAGAAAACCCAGGTACCTTGTGTTCCTAGTTTTGCAGACTTGGGGATCCTTAGGAAATGTCCCCAAATGTTGAATTTTAGGTGCAATTAAGATAAGCACAATTTTTTGCAGATAATTACTTCCAATGATACAATTTAATATTCTTAGCACATTCAGATCATTAAGAAATTATACTTCAGAAAATTTCAACCATAAATACAATAGAGCAATAGAGATCACAGTGGAAGTAAAGATGCACAAGAGACACAAATTTACCCTGGGAAAACCCTACTCCAGTGGAAAAACCCAACAACCTTTTCTTATGAGTAATTGTCCAATTCAAATCAACTTGTACATCTGAAATCCAGTCAACATATCATCCCATTGACCATTACAAATTCCAAGTCAAACCAAGTAAAAGGAGAGAAAAAGTCAAACTTTTGCTCACAAGTCAGATCTGGTCAAAGAAACCGAAATTCAGCCTTCTGCTACTCCTGGTCAACTGCGGTCGAAGAGGGCCAAATTTTGGCCCAGCTGCTCCACAGAAAATTTTGGTCAAACTGGCCAGTTTGACCTGCTGTCAAATCTAGTCATGATGTAATTTCTTCCCAGAAATCTGGTCAAACCTCAGATTTCTTCAAGATTTGGTCCAATAGCCAGTCAAAGATTTGGTCAACAGCAGCTCCAAAAATCCAAGTCAACGCAGAGAAAGGAGAGGTCAAACTTGTCTTCTTCCTTCGCATGTGTGGACACAAACTCCTTGAACAGGTCTGAATTGTTGTTGTGGATGGATGCCAAATGAGGAGGTCGAGTTGCCAATATATACGTGTCCAGGGAAGTAGGTTTTTGACGAAGGGTCAAACCCCTTCATGAGGTGGGGTTGACCTGTCATCTTGAGGCCGACTGGAACAGTGATAAAATAACATATTTTTCTTTTGACTTGTAGACTTCAAATACTGAGCGCAACTACATATTTTCAACACCAAAGATATTCTAGTCATCCCCAAGACATTCAGGGTAGATTTTAGGGATGTTCTAGACAGCTCTCAGGAATGTCTTGGGCAGATTTCAGGGATATTCCAAACATTTATCTTCAGTTTTTACAATCATGGACATTGATGATGGAATGATACGATTATTTTTCCCATCCATTATTTTTGTATTGCACTGAATCTAAATCTGTTGTAAAGTTGCAACTCAAATCATGGGTTTCGTATGATGGGTTTAAATTTGGGATTCAGTGATTTGAATATTGTATTTTTGACAACAACATGACAACAAACAAATTCTCCATGTCAAGGAAATGGGAAATTTAACATTTAAAAGGGCTGATCCTTGTGGTTATTTCTCTTGTTCTTCTCATTTTTCCAGCCATCTCAGCTTTTACATATTGTAGACGGGTTTCCAGTATTCATTCAAGCCCAATGCTTTCACCATCTCAACCTCAAACATTGTGAAAACAATCAGATAGTAGTGAGTTGGATTGAGTACTAAATGTTTGAATAAATTCACATTCAAATAATTTTTTTAATCTGAAATATGAATATAATATCTTTATAGAACCAAAGTGTTTTACAGTGGTTTTCAACATAGCTATAAGAGTACAGAAGACTTATCGAGAAGGGAATGCCTTTTATGTTTTAATATGATCATCATAAACAATAACTGAGGAAGAAAATTTGATATAGAGACAGTTCTCTGTCTCGTGGGCCCTTCATGGACCTTATTGCAAATTGAAAATACTTACACTTCGAGTTTCCTAAACCCAAACTGCATTTTGCTCATATCTAGCTGCCAATAATGGAATGTTACTCGGTCCTTCTTTTAAATTGCTCGAGCTTTTTCAGAATTGGCAAGTGAACAGCTGTGCATAATATTATATAGTATCTCTTGTTATGCTTACAAGCTTGATGCGATTACAACTGTTTATGATGACTTGTGAATTTTTAATATATATATATATATATATATTATATATATATAATTGCTGTCCCCAACCTGTCATCCCCTGAAAAATTTGGAGAAGCGCTCTAGCCATCCCGATGACATGTCTCCTCATTCCTGCTCCCCTGTCCCAAAAATCAATGCAACACACACACACACCTGTGTGTGTTTCCCCCATGTCTTGGTTTTGGTGTCACAATGTCTCATGTTAGGGTACTTGTAATTCCATGTCCTCCATGTACTGTGTTCTCATGTTCTGTGACTTAGCTTTCCATCTGTTTTTCAGCATGGTTGAATGTCTGGGATCTGGTTAATCTGGTGGATTCCTTTGACCAGTTAGATTTGAGGATGTACTTCTGTTCAAGGAAGTAACCTTGTAGATAAATCATTTGGAACGAGATTGTCAAACTTCTGACAAAAAGGATGAAAGAGGACCTTGACCTGTGAGTAGCTCGTGGGTTATTTGCTGCTCAACAAGTCCCACTGGTAGATGGATAGAAAAACTCACCGACGTCAAATATAAATGCCAAAATGAAAAAGAAAAACCCTCATTTTGAGTGATTTCTGCTGCTGAGTTTTTAATGAGTTGAACTCATACACTTCGGCGTCACCTAATTGTTTGTGAAGCTGAGCTTTTCATTGAATTTCTGTTGAATTGGTTGGAACAAATATTGAAGTTAGACCAAGAGATACTTTTATTTCTAACTAGATTACCTATTAGTCCAAATTTATTGTTCTCCATCTAAGATTAATATGTCCTAAAGGAAAGTCGATTCCTCAATGATATTGCTGTCTCAAGTATTTATTTTTAGATGTTATCATATTCATCAAAGCAGAGAGTTCTTATTTTCTGGGACTGAGGCTTCAGTTCAAGAGCTTCAAAAATGAAACAAAGTTACATACTTTGTACAAGGCAATGTTCTCATTAGTGAGAGCCTCAAGGGAGGAATTATAAGTGATGGTTTTCCATATAGCAGGCATTGACATCTTAAATAGTTGTACGTTGAAATCAAGCTAATAATGCTCTTGAGAGTGTTATGATTTAGTGATGAAGAAATAATTTTTTTGTAATCATCTTTTATTATATCAGCTATGGTTAAGAAATGGACAAATGAGTGAATGCTTCAAACATGGTTACTTTTCTGAAGAGTATCGAATTGGTTGTGTCTAGTTTATCATCAACTAGTGGCAATAGTAATAGAGCAATATCAAACAATAGAGAGAAAAATGACTATAATACTTTTTTTGTTGCCTCCATTCCCTGGCACTTCTTTTCCTGCTGTATTCTGATTCTTTATCATGCTTCTTTGTGGAAGATAGTTTTGATAAGTTTTCTTTGAAAATGACATTTTGCAGCCGAAAGCGTTTCAGTGAAAGACAAGCAGAGCAGTGGTGGACTGAGAACCGTTTGCGAGTCTATGAAAAGTATGATGTGCAAGGGATTGCAAGGGCAACTACAGGGGTTGCTGTAAATTAAGAGAACATGCAACACTCAAGTTCCCTACTACTTTCTGATGTACTACACTTGAGTGGATCCTTAAGTGGGCCAGTTGATGTATGATTTCTTTAATCTCCACTATGGTGGAATGAGGAGGCACTGTAGCATGAGATTGAGGCAATCACTGACAGCTATCAGGATTCAGGCCTATGGCTCAGAATGATGGCTACTGTTAAACCCATTTGATATTAATCCAGGAAGGCACACCTTGCAACAAGGGTCTAAGTAGGTTGTTTAGTTCGTCTAAAACAATCTCAACTATTGGGTGTAGGCATACATTTGTTGTTGCTGCTTCCGTGCAAATTACCTTACATTTCACAAAAATTCTGTAATGTTGTGAGAGCATAGTGAAAGCCTATGCTGGAGAATAACATCATCTTTTGGTATATCATGTACAATAGATTCAATTACAGGTTCACCTTTCCTTGTAAGCAAGGAGTTATGAAACATTTATGGATCGAAGATTGACCTGTAAATCCTCATCAGCTATTTCAGGCAGTTGTAACATTAATTTCTTGTAACCAGCTAACCATTCTTTTTTATTTCTTCAATTTGGTGAAATGCGCCATGTACACAGTTACCGGTCTTGAGTCTTTCATCATTTGCTCAAGAAATGGGAGCAAGATTACAATTGCAGACTACTAAAGCTATATTGGGAAGTTGTTAGCAGTGAATTTGCTTTTGTTATTGGACTGCAAAAAGTGCATATGAAAACTGAAGTCTACAAAATAATTGAATCACTGGACAGTGTTTATTGTGTGATGAAACATATAGATTATGTCAAAATCAGTACTGTGGCTTGAAAGAGGTGAAATTCCACAGGTACGTTGGAAACACATTAATAATCCGTCACAAGAGCGGTGGTGGTCAAGAGAGAGAATAGGCAAAGTTGCTCAATTTGTTCGCAGTGTATTGATTAAGTTGGTTAATTGTGCTCTTTAAATAAAAATATTCTGGTGTCTTATATTAAAGTGTTGAAAGAGCAAGGCGATAAATTGTATTATAGCATCGGCTCTGAAGACTGGAATAGCTTTTATCTTGGAATATTTGCTGAAGGAGTTAGCACTTCAAATGGAGAAATCTTAGCTAGCAAGTGCAAATCAACATTCTTATCATATCATTAAAAAAATAGGTACCTTGGTTATGGAAGGTAAAAGAGTTAGCTGGCTTTCCTCAACCAGTTTATGTTGGTTACCCCTAGTGGAATTTTCTTACAACAATGGTGACCATCATTCTCCTAAGAAGAGCCCATTCAAACGTGCCTGGATGGAAGTGTAATTCTTCAGTTAGCTGTGGCAATTTGGAAAACACAATTTATTCAAGAAAGTGGCACCTTGGAAGAAATGGGGAGTAGTAAAACATGTGCAACAATGTTAAGACTGCGCAGGACAGAGATAAGAAAAGATCAGAACAAAGCCTTGAGAATAAATAAAAATTGAAATAATAAATATTGAAGACTTGGATATTTCAACAGATTAACAGGCCATGGTAATAAATGATGAAGAAATATATATGACAAAGGATCTGAGATATGGGCTTTCAAACTTTGTATGCATAAATTCCTCAGATTGAGAACTTGATATTGAAATTGAAATGAACTTTAAAAGATATGCAAATGAACAGCTTTGGGCAGTACAATTTCGTGTATTAACCTTTTCAATTTGAACATATTAATTGTATTCTGAACATTGTGTATTTTTCAATATAATTGGTTTTAATATTTTCCATATTAAAGAAAATAAGAGAGAACCTTACTTTAACTCAATGCATGATAGATTTGGATGCACCTATCTTTCCCTAGGGATTGAAGCATTATTTCACACTTGATTTTGAAGTCTTATGGTATGTTACAACTTTGAAATATACTCACAATTAATATGTCATCATTATAAGAGGCAAAGATACTTGTAGTGAAGTGTAGACATATGCTCCCTTGTCTTTCCCTAAAGTTCAGCCCTTTATTGCTTTTTCTTTATTGATTAATAAAAGATAATTTATCCCAATTAATAATTTAATTACCCAACAGTGGCATTGGGGCTCTCTTTTTGGGTGTTTGGAAGGTTGTACAAACCAATTACAGCTATGCACTTTCGGGGTATATATTGTTGATCTTTGTAGCTTGAACGTGTACTTTTTTACAAGCCTAAGTGTCTAGGCATGTAGAAGTTGCCTAGATCTCCTTAACACACTTCTTCAAGTGTGAGCAAGTTGGTAATGTGCCTTAGCCTAAGTTTTAAGCTTAGGAAAATACATAATCAATTATGTTGTCTTTGAGCTAAAAATACTTAGGAAAAGTAAAGTAATTTACTTTATTGATTATATTGATCTCGGTCATTGATCCCAAGTGAGGCAAGATCTAATCTTGGTTATCAATCACTTTGGAGATTAGGGTTAAGGATTGAACTTAATGTAAAGTTACAAAAACAAGGCTAGGGAGACGAGAAGTTAGAGGGATTTTTTCAAGTGAGGAGTGTGACACTCTAGTGTGCCGATTTATAGGAAGTGCACAAGTGCAATATTCGAGGTCTAGATCAACCAAGGAGATCAAGGACAAATCCATGCTTGATTTGCTAGATCAAATTCAGAGCATCATATATCTGTAATTTTCTCAGTTGGGCTATTATCCTAAGACAAGAGCCCAAGTGAGTTCAGATTTAATGAATAACTATTGATTGGTCAAAATCTATTTGTGTTACTTGTGATTGAGATTACTTGTTTAATTTTTCTTTTGCTAATTATGTTAAGAATCTACCTGTGCATTTATTCAATGAATCTGCAATTTGGTAGGTTAATGAATTGTGAGGTGTTAGGTTCGAGAAAAATTAACATGGTATCAAAAGCCCAAACTCTAAAAACCAATTTATGAATAACGCAAGCAACCAGGTTTGTACAAAGATCGCTAGAGCTAGGTTTGGTTGTGATCGTACGAGGTGCTAACTTTTTTAGCAGGTCAAAGACCACTATCGACCATACAAGATGTACAATGGTATGGAGGGATGATTTTTCAAGTGATCAATAATATATATATATATATATATATATATATATATATATATATATAGGGGCCAAATAGGTGAGTGGGCTAGCCACAAAGAGAGAGTGAAGAGTTGGTCGCTGTGGTGGCCAACAACCCAACTATAAGCTAACAACCTTACCACGACACATGATAGCCTACAATATGCAAACCAACCTAGTTTGCAATATATTGCCAGTCAAGGGACATTGTTATAGTGAAGGGACCAACCCGACAATTTAGATAACACAGACAAGCACTGTGGTGATTGACATTATGGTCGACAGAACAACACAACAATGTCATAGGTGGACAGGTTCAAGGTCAAGACTTGACGAGTTGCAGGGCTTGGGTGGCCTTGGGGGAAGCCAGGGTCCCCTTCTTTCCTTGTATTCAAGAAGGCAAAGGTCAAGACACCTTACAACATATTTATTGATGAAATTGATGTGATAGGGAGGCAAATGGGTACCGGGTTTGGCAACAATGATGATGAAAGGGAACATATAATCAAATTAGTTGTTGACATAGATGGATGAGTTCTCTGGGAATAATAGGGTCATTATGACAACAAATCAGCCAAATGTTTTGGATTCAATGTTATGGCGGGTGGTCGGACTATAGCCAATAATCACCAGTTGAGGCACAGAAAAGATGTTGAGACACAAGAGGCCATGGAGGTAGAAATTGATAGGGACACACTTGTTGCAAGAGAAAGCAACTAGGCATGTAGGTGTAAGATTTAGGCTACGGATGGGATAATTGTAGAGGGAGCAGTAGGGTTCGGTGTAGGTGGTGCCACAAAGTATAAATGACATGAAAGATTGTGCCACGGAAACATTGTCGCGCTAGGCATGATCAAGTAACTACGTGATGTAGTGGCTAGTAAGGGGTCACAGGTAGAGTTATTAAACATTGTGTAGCGCTGCCAGGAAGTTGATATGCCACAATAGGCATGAGCCAGTACTGGGCAACAAACTTGGTAGTAGCCAATAAGGCATTTAGCATCATCCATGCCGTATATGAGTGCATCTAGTAGGATTGGTTGATGTCAACACTCAGAGGGAGAGAGGGAGACTATACCACTCGAGGGATTGACAATAGAATATTCTAGTGCGTGTCTCAAAAGACCGAGATAGATCCACAAGTAAGATTTTTGGATGTGTACAAATCAACAATTTTCTTGTGGGTGTTAGAAGGACTTGGCATAAAGGCCACAAGGAGAAGCAAGACAATGACAAAGAATAAGGAGCAGGAAACTTTGAAGGTTGAGTAGCTTGGAGGGAGGTCAACCTCAAGTTTAGTTGGGGAGGAGTAGTTAGTGGATTCCTCCAATTTTGTTAAGAAGTCTCTTTCTATGAGATGACTTTACATGATATTTAAGAGTAGGAGGCTTTTAGGAACTAGTATAAGGGGAGTAGGACTTCGAGGATGTTTTTAGATTAGGAGGAAAGGAAGACTTCCAGTTTAGAGGGGGAAACCATGGTAGTGATGGTATTCGATTAAATGACAATGTAGCAGAAGTTAGAGTGGAAAAAAATTGACAATGTGCATTAACACTATTGAGTTTGTGCTTGAAGCTATCCAAATTGATGATAACATACTTTGTAATTCATTACAAATTGTCATTTTAGGCCAAATAGATCACAATGGCTACATCAAATTCTAATCATAATTTACCAATATATTTTAATAACAACTGCACAAATTCTATAACTATAAAAATAATTTTTAGTTGCCTCCATAGATCATTTGGCCATTCTTGTAATTATTTACAACTTTAGAGAAATCTCTAGGAGATGAGATCATGCTCAAGCCCGATTTATTAATATAATGTAGGTGTTATAATTTGTGCAAATATGGATCTCTATTCGCTTGTGCATTTTGTTGGTTGGTAGGAATTATTGACTTGATTGGTCTAATCATAGTTGTGAAAGATCATTTGTGTGAGTAGACATTTACATGTTGCTTTGTTGTGGAGAGTGCCTTTGGTTGATTAACAAAAGGCTTCAATAATGACCTTGATTTGAGGCTTACGTTAACTAGTTCTTGCATTGAAAAAAATATAGTTTAGTGACATGAAGATGAAATATTCACCATCATAGATCCATCTTGACTTTGGATCTATCAAGCATGGAGAGGGATCAAATCTCTAGAGGTGCAAACATTTCCTCAAGTTTTGCACTAAAAAAAAAGGTTTGCACCTTCAAAGATTTGATCCCTCTTGGCGCTTGATAGATCCAAAGTTAAGATGGATCTATATTGGCTTATATATCAGAAATACTTTTTGTTTTTAACTTTGAGAAAATTTAACTCACACAAAAGTGTTTTAACTATTATATAATAATTATTAATTTACCTCACACCAACAATGTAACATTTTATAGGCAACGCACAATATTTTAGTTCTACAAGTATTGCAATCTCATGCAACATTCTACACATAATAGGAGCAAACATTTTAGTTTTGTAAGTATTCCAATTTCACGTAACATTTTATATGTAATAGGAGTTGACTTATTATTTATTAGTTTTACGCTTTGACAAATAATTTTATATGGTTTTTTGCATTATAAACAAAACCTAATCTAATTGGAATGAGGAATGAAGTGTTGGTAAAATTTACAGTGTGAGTTTGTTGTCCCAATGTGAAGCGAGACAAAATTTACAAACAAATAACTCATTTCATTACTATCGGTTATAGAATATATAAATTAAGATTTTTTGAAGATAAAACATACCTTAACTTATACTCATTGCTAACGAACATTATACTCTTTTTGTTTTATTGAATTTTGTCCACACTTAATATCCTTATGTGATTTAAAATGTAATTGTATATATCTGTGTTTTGTTAAAAACTTTAATTGAACAACATATTCAATGTTATTATTTATTTTTCATTAATTAGCTAACATATGTTTTTAAAATTTTCTTTTAGTGTAATCACAACATCTCCTTCATATTCTTTATTTTTCATTAATTAACCAACACATATTTTTATATTTTTTCAACATAACGTTACATGACAACATCTCCCTCGTATTCTTTATTTTCCAATAATTAGCTGACATATTTTTTTTAAATGTTTACATGACAACATCTCCCTCATGTAATGCACTGTAAAGTGCCTCTTGGTGCAATTCAAATATTATCAAAGAATTAATGATGTGGTGTTGACAAGTGAAAAAAATCCACTTGTAACAAGGGAGATATCATTCAATCAGGGTCCTATTTAGACCCCTATTTGTTTGGTATGATGATATTTACTAGAATATAGGCCTAGTTTCCTATATTAATCTAACCTAAAATGATAAAAACTAATTCAAACCAGGGAAAATATATGACCTAAAAATATTTACAAGTATTACATAATCTATACAAAGTGTTGTTGTTTTGGACGGGCTTGTGTTATCCAACTACAGGGGTAAGGGAAATATTACCCAAATGTAGGCCTACAATATTTTTGCAATTGTTTGGGGTAGTAATCTATCTCACTAATATTTGGGCTCAGTCAACCACATGAGAAACTCGTGCTCTGGTGCGAAAGCTTTAACAAACTATATTTTTTGTGTTTTTAGGGGTTTATTGCATGTAATGTTAAGACTATCTCAAAAGTGAGAGTGAGTGAGTATCAAATAGTAAAAAATTGATATATCCAAAACTTAGGTTCAATTCAAAAGACTTTAAAATACTCAATAAAACATTTGCATATTTTGTTTCAAAGGAAAAAAAAGACACATTCTGATACTTGGTTTCATGAAACAATTAGATGAATGCAAGTTTGTAACGTTTTCTTATTTTGTTTCAAAAGAAGAGAAATACACATTCTAATACTTGGTTTTAGGAAGCAATAAAATGAATGCAAGCTTATAGAAATGGAAAATATAGATGCATATAAGAGAATCATATCACATACAATACTCCATGCACATAGAAGTTTGCCAAATGACACCTGTTATCACTCCAAGAAACTCTCCTAGGTTGTAGCTCGGAGATGCTTGTTAACATATAATCTTCAATATTGTTTTGTGAACTATTGGAATAAATGATGGTTTGAATCAAGTTAGATAACCATTTCAACGTTGTTTTTAGTCAAGGCATGCATGAACGCTCTCACAAATACAAGGCTTTAGACCACTAATGCTCAATAACTTATAAATTCAATGGATAGATGGAGAATATTGACTATACTAGCAGATTGCATACGTAAACATAATTGAATGGATAGCTACATGCAACAAAAGAGAACACTAACTGTACTGGTAGATGCATGACCACATATAGATGGCTAGCTACAGGGAGCAAAGAAGCTTGCAAATCTAATTTATCAAAACAAAGATAATATCACAGTTATCTGGCCTTAGACACAAAGAAAACATGAACAAACTGTTCAAGTGCAAGCATAGAACAACAAAGAGAATGGACAATGAAAATATAATGGCAGAAGAAGCTTATATTACTAGAATGAAGATGAGAATATTGAAGGAACAAAGGAGGAATAATCTCCAGAAGTTGAACCTCTATTACATCTTGCTTTCAGCTATTTATAGCGTATTTACAATGCTCCTGAGCTCTAAGAGGCTCAGAGTCTTAATTTGTTTGATCTGAATTGTTAACTGATTTGATGCCCTCTAGGCAAGCATGGGATCGAAGTTTTCTGCTTCTGACAACAGAGTAACTGTTTTTAGATATTTTGGGTGGTTTGTTGCGCTGTCTGGGAGCTCCCTTGTGCCAGAGATGCCCCAGAATGTTTGTTGGTTCTGGTTAAGAAGCATTGTTGATGCCTCTTGGCCGATTTTGTTTTGGGTTAGCTACGCATGCTCTATCACTGATTTTGGTTGATTTCGCTGTGTCTATGCTCCCTAATCACTTTCTAGCTTTTGCTTTGTGGTGGAATGGCTCTCTGGGTCTATGAAATCCCTTTAAAATGCGGATAGTGATTGCATTCTGTTATGAAAATAAAACACAACCATACTATAAAACTCCCGCCCTCTCTGTGTATTTTGGACTTCAAAAGTCCTAAAATATGGTTTAATTATCCATCAGGTCTGCCCTCGTCGCCATCGCAACTCACATTTGGCCTGGCCCTGTGTATTTCTTTGTATTCCGAAATACGTAAAAACATTGAAAAATGCATGAAAAATGGCTTTGGCGGACCTCAGCTATTATATATTTCACTTCCTGGACCCTTTCGGGTTCGGGCTTCATCACAATCGGCACTGGCCAAAGGTTCCTTCGTATTTCGTTAAAACAACGAAAACACACAAAACTGCGAAAAACATTGAAAATGGGCTTTCCGTAGACTTCAAAGATTATATATTTTTATTTGGGAAACGCATCGGGTCCGGGTTCCATCGCTATTGCACTGCCCCTATTTCCCTTTGTATTTCATTATATAACAAAATACACGGAAAATACATTAAAAATGGCTTGGGCGCGGACTTCAAAATTTATGAATTCCCAACTATAATGTCGTCAGGTTTGGCTCATTGGGTCGCCCATATGTATGTGCACAAGCCTGGCCCTTGGTATATTGCCGATGCGATAAATCGCAATCACGCGTCGCTCACTCCCTGGGTCCTTTATAAAACATAGCATATGCTCCCTGCCGATGCGACCCGCCGATCCGATCATCGGCGATCGCTGATTGGCGGTGTCATGCCCCCGACTTTAAATTGTCCCTTCTGCTCGGCCGATTGCGATTAGCCGCTTAGATCTGGGCCGTTTTTTCGGCCAGATCTAACGGCCTCTGTTCACTCCTCTATTTAAGCCTACGATTGTGGGCTTTTTCATGGCTTTCAAATCTTTTTGCCTCCTGATAGTGTATTTCCGCCCTTCCAAGGGCTCTCCTCTTGCGCTGATTTTGATCATTGGATGATCTTTGAGCAAAAATTGAAGATTTCAAAAGCATTAATGGATCCATTGGCATGATTTTAAGCGACTTTAGAGACTCTAAGAGCCTATATGGATCCATTTTTGGGCCTTTTGCCAGCAAGGCTAACACTGGGTCCTTCTGGGGATGAAATCCTCTCTGTGAGGTTTCAAGGATTATAGATCAATGCCTTTCGTGAAAAAACAAAGTCAAATCTTCCTTCTAGTGGTCCATTGGGCATGGAGTCTATTTTGTAATGAAATGCAAACTGGAAAAACATATTTACAATGACAAGGCTTTAAAGCCTTAAACAAAATAAAGTTTCAAGAACCACCCATTTATTGGGCTACCAAAAGTATCTCCTCCTTCCAAAGTGTGCAGAATGAATGTATTGTTCTGCTGAATTTGAGCAATGACAAACGGACATGTCCATAAGGAGTCAAACTTGCCATGATTACCTTTCTTTTCCTTAAATGCATCCCATTTAAGCACCCAATCACCAACTTGGAAATTGTCCACTTTTGCCTTTCTGTCAAAGGTTTCTTTGATTTTCTTCTGATGAGCTTTTGACTTCTCAACCAGCTGCTCTCTGAGCTTCTGTAGTTCAACCAAGTTATTTATTCTTCTTACCATATCATTCTCTTCATCTTGTTCTTCTTGCAAGAACTTAGCCACAGGGAGAATCAGCTGGATGGGGAAAACAACATCAACGCCATAAACCAGTTTGAATGGAGAATTCCCTATGGACTTTTTGATGGTAACTCTGTCAGCCCATAGTGCATACTTCAACTTGGAATCCCAGCTCTTGTTGTTGTCTTATACAGTTTTTTGATTACTCTTACCAGACCCTTGTTAGATGATTCTGCCAGGCCATTGCCTTGAGGATACTATGAGGTAGAATGCACCACTTGAATGCCCATGGATTCAGTCATGTCCACCAATTCTTTTGCCTTGAAAGTTGCTGCATTATCAGTGACTAGTTTGGTCGTGTAACCAAATCTAGTCAAAATATTCTCATTCAAGAACTTTATGACAACTTGATGATTGGCATTCTTAGTGGGTATAGCCTCAATCCACTTGGTGAAATAATCAGTGGCTACTAAGATCCATATGTGTTGGCCACCAGAATGTGGGTTAATCTCAACTATAAAGTCCAAGCCCCACTACTGGAAGGGACCACTGACATGTATTGGCTTCAAGGGCAGAGATTTTAGCTGTTGTCTTCCTGCAAACCTCTGACACTTGTCACAAGCTTTTACAAAAGAAAACACATCAGAGAACAGAGTAGGCCAATAATATCCAACCCTCAAGATTTTGTGAGTTGTGGTTTTCCAATAATGATGCCCTCCACAGATGCTAGAATGGAACTGGTGTATGACTTCCACAGATTGTTCTTTATCTAGACACCTCAAGAGGATTCCCGATGGGTCTTTCCAATAAAGCAAATTTTATTAGTGCAGAATTTGGCTGATCTGAGTTTAATGGCATGAGCTTGACTTGAGCTAAGCCTTGGAGGGGCTTTTAGCTTTTGCAAAAAATGAACTATGCTGTAATACCATTCACATGTGGCTAGATTTTCAGCAAAAGACTGATTCTTCTTTTGCTCTTCTGCTGCTCCTTCTGTCTGTTCATCATCTGAATTTAGACCTATGGAATTTATGTCTAACAAGCTGCAATATTCTTCAGCCATAAGTTTAGCCAAGCCTTGGCCTTTGGCAAGCTTAGTGGGCTTCACCTCTATGTTAAACTCTATGAATTTTGCAATCCATTTAACTCTCTTCCCATCGATATCTGGCTGAGTTAAGGCATATTTTATTGAGCTTGAAGGTACATATGCAACCACTTTGGAATGAAGAATATAAATTCTGAATGCCTTTAAAGACTCTATGAGAGCATAAGCTTGTTTTTCAATAAGGTCATATCTTAGTTCAACGTCCCTTAAAGTTTTGCTGAAAAATGCCATGGGGTGCTCTATGCTTTCATCATTTTTCTACAATAGAACTGCTGCAAGTGTATCATAAGAGGCGAAAGAGAAGATACAAAACTCCTTAGTGTAATCTGGGCTGATTAGAGTGGGAGCTTCCATAATAGCTTGCTTGATGGCTTCAAAAGGGCTTCTTGAAGCATCTGTCCATTTTATTTATGATTATTTCTTTAGCATGAAAGTGATGTGCTTTACAAGCTCTATAAAGTTTGGAATGAACCTCCTCACGAAGTTAATCTTACCCAAGAAGGATTGAATGTCCCTTTTTGACCTTGGGATGGACAATGTCTGAATGGCTTGAACTCTTGCTGGATTAATCTTCACACCTTCAACAGAAACAATATGTCCCATAAGTTTGCCTTCTTCTAGAGCAAACTGTGACTTCTTTGGGTTCACTGAAATTCCAAACTGTCTGCACTTTAGGAAGACCTTCTTCAAATGCTATAACTGGTCTTTGTGGCTACTGGAGAAGACTGTTATGTCATCAAGATAAAGAGGGACAAACTTGTCCTTCTCTCCCACAAAGGCTATGTCCATGGCTCTCTAAAAAGTAGCTCCAACATTCATTAGTTCGAAAGGCATCTTGGAGTACATGAAAGTGCCCCAAGGAGTAGTGAAGGCGGTCTTTTCCTGATCTTCTAGATGTACAACAACCTGATTGTAACCTGAAAATCCATCTAAGAAAGACATGACTCTGGCCCCTGAAACTCTTTGCAACAAGTGTTCCATCTTAGGCAGGGGGTAGTTATCTTTTTTAGAGCACTTGTTAAGATTTCTGAAGTCCACACAAACCCTGATTTCTCCATTTTTCTTTCTCACTACCACAAGGTTAGCTATCCATTTTGAATACCTTAGGGGAACTATAATTCTGGCATCCAACAACTTCTTGATCTCTTTCTCAATTAGAGGCAATAAGAGAGGGCTGATAGGTCTTAATTTCTGCTTAAAAGGGGTAGTGTTCTTTTCTAGTGGGATCTTGTGTTGAATTATGTTTGTATCATAGGTTTTAAGATCACTGTATTCCCAGGCAAAAATATTAGCGAATTGCTTCATGAGGGTGCAATACTTGGAATTCTGGACAGAAGACAAATTAGTGGACAGATTGATGAATTTTGGATGGGCTGGGCTCCCTATATTATGTTTATAGACATCAGACTCATTCTCTGTTTTGGCCGGCTTATAGGGCACGTCGTTATGATCGAAAATATTCTCTAGAGGCACCAATCCTTTTGTTATGTGATTACGAGGCAGCTGGATGATGCTTCCTTGGTCGTTCTCGTTTTTTAACTTACGCTGGCCTCATTCTCCCATGGCTTCATTTTCTTGATTGATGTGCTTTTCGGAAAATTCCTCAACGACTTGCAAAAACCTATTAATTTCCTCATCGTCTTCAAAAACTCTCCAATATTTGACATTGTCAGCCAGAGACGGTTTGTATTTTACCTGAACTTCATATGTCAATTTAGGAGGAAAAGGAGGAATAAACATGCTAGAAGGCACAACAAGGGAGTTGGCAAGCTGGTTCTTCATTCTTGGAATATAAGAAATGCCGAAATCATCAAAAGAGTCCTTGAGCCTCCATACCTCATCTTTGTATGCTTTCAGCCTTGGATGCTTTTCTTGGAACGCTTTCTTTATCTGCTGAATGATGAGGTCTCCATCTCTAAACACTTTCAGGCCTTTGATACCCATTTCTTTAGCAGCGCTTAAGCTCGAAATCAAAGCTTTGTACTCTGCTATGTTGTTTGTGACCTGAAAGGTTATTTTGAACGATAAATGAATGTATTCCTGTGTTGGGGACACAAGGACTACACCTGCCCCTGCAGCTTCCTTAGAGCAAGCCCCATCAAAGAACATGTCTCAAATCTATGGGCCTTCTTCCTCAGCGATCTCGAAAACTGGTTTTTTAAGTTGCGTGGAGGCCAACTGGGATTCTTCAATACGAATAATACAAGCTCCAAAATCAATGTCGATAGCATATATGGGATGATTGGTGGGATTCTTTTCATCGCTGATTATATAAGTTAGCCAAGCTTCTCTGTATAATCTCTTGCTCTCACCTCTGAAAACTGGGACAATAGTATAGGACAGATCATTTTTTAATGATCCACTTAATCTCTTGATCCAACCTCTGGAAAGTAACATGCCAAACTTGGGGGGTACATCTGCCACCTCAATATCCATTATCATGCTTTCAATAGGCAGCTAAGACAAAGTGATGGCGAGGTCCTTGATTAATCCTAGACATTTCACTTTTCTAGAGTCAAAAGATAACAGGTCATGATAAGGTTTGGTGATGTCAAGACCCAACTCATCCATGATAGCCTTGGGCATTAGTCCAAAAGGTAGTTGTGAAGGAATTTTTCATGAATAATTAGAGATACATAGAATGATGGGGAGTTGTCTTCACAATTTTCAATCATTGGGCTGAGAATAACAGCTAGCTTGTCATCTTGTAGATTTACATAGTCAGTGGAGGCTTGGATGGCTTTAGGCTCAAGGGCCTCGAGGATGGATCTTTTGAAGGACTCATTCTTTACTAGTTTAATTAGAGGCATAGGTATTCTTAGCTTCTGAATTTATGATTGAAAATTGAAAGGAGAAGGAGACTTGTCAAGGCCTATTACCTCATGAGTTGGAGCTTTGAGGATGATGGGATCAACTACTAGTTGTTTTTGTTGGAAATACAGAGAGGGGGGGTGAATCAGTATTTCTTTTTCCCACTATTTTTTCACCAGTTAAAACATATATATTCAAAACACAAGATGAACAGCAGGAATAAATTCTTTTATTATTATAAACTATGCAGTAAAATAGATACAATATATAGATGGTTACAATCAGTTGCCAAGTTCCAACTTGGACTTTGGTGAGGCTCCAACCTCCAGAGCACCAACTCTATTTTGCCAAGACACTAATCTTGGACTTAGGAGCACCAACTCCCAAGGACATCAACCCAAAGGACTCCAATCCTACTTACTTCTGAGGCACCAGCCCCAAGGACTCCTATCCTTCTTGCTTTTGAGGCACCAGCCCCAAGGACTCCTATCCTTCTTACTTCCGAGGCACCAGCCCCAAGGACTCTTATCCTTCTTGCTTTCGAGGCACCAGCCCCAAGGACTCCTATCCTTCTTACTTCTGAGGCACCAACCCCAAGGACTCCAATCCTTCTTACTTGTCAAGATTCATTTGATAGTAATGTTTTGCTCTCAGAACTCTTCTCTGCTAAGTTCTGTCTATTTACAACTTCACTGTAGTCTCCAAAATATAGTATCAATGACAACCAGCCTTCTTATGAATGAGTCTTTACAACTCTGCACACTGCCCACGCATAGTCTCCAATAGTCTTCATGCTCTCTAATAATGTCTTCACACAACGCTAGTCAGTCTACGGTTAGCTTCACTAAGCTCTGCATAAAGAACAACTTCTTGTTCAAGCTTATGTTCTTTGCTAGCTACTTCTCCCCTTTGACTATCTGTTGTCCTGTTAGCCTTGCAACCCTCTTTCTGTTATTCTGGACCCTCTTTTTGTTCTGTTGTTTTCTCCAATTGCTTCAACAGTGTTCAACATCTGCAGCAGCCTTCACCAACATTCACCAGCAACTTCATATAATGCTTAACCACCTCTGCTACTTCTGCTACCTCATATTCTAGTTCTTTGCCACAACAACAGCCACCAGAATCCTTTGTTTTTACTGTTTTACGCATTCTCGTGCCTCTGTCCATTCGTTTCCTCTTACATCGCCTCTTAGACTTCCTCAACACTCACTGTCATTTCCTTTGTGCTCACTTGCTTCTTCAGCTTCCCAGCTTTCGGTTTCCTCTGTCTATTCGTGCTCACAGGACATGTTGATTCAATGACTAGGACCAAGTCATACGCAAAGGACACAATTCAGAAAACTGTAACTGCACTCCTATTTTCTCATGATAGCAGCCATACACAGGGATGGCATTATTTAACGGACCTGCCATGTCCTGATCGCAATCATAATCGCCATGAATCAGCCTCCTGAACTATCGAGAGTGTTATTGTATGCATCTCTACCTCAAAAACCCGCGCACAGAAAATATACAATTGCACAGGATTTATGAGTGAAACAGGTGAAACTCGTTAAAGAGCCGGACTTCAATAAATTTTATACCCGCATCTATACTGTATCGGGTCCGCAGTATAATCGCAATCGGGGGTTGCCCTTGGTCGATGCCCGATGGCCGATGGACGCGATAATACATTAAGCCAAATCTCAATATAGCATCGAGTCCGGTCTTGCAATCGCAATCGGCGTTTGGTGACTCCCGGGGGTCCTTTATATATTGGACCCATGACTCCACCGATGGCCGACGACCGATCCACTACTAATCCGATGAATTGGAGGCGATGTAGTATTCAACCATGTTTTATATGCCCATCGGGTCCACAGTCTGTATCACAATCAGAGGTTTCAGCATAGTTACAATTCTTCACGGCTTGTGATATGCGACATATGCGATTTAACAATAAACAAAAGTTAATGTATATATCGCAATCGGTACATAAAAGGAGGACAACCCTTTGGGTATTGCGATGTGAGAGTCCCGATAGGGTGGATGCGATATTGCATTCAACTATAACACAATGCCGCATCGGGTCCGCGTACATTATTGCAATCGGAGGTTTCAGTGGTGGCACATAGCTGAACTGCTGATTAGCGATGTCGCCGATATACATATATACTTCTCCGCCGATAGTGTGTTTGTAATATGTGCCCACTGATAGTGTTAAAGCATATGTAATGGGTTTTCTCCTCCGATAATGTATTTTGTGCATACAATATAAACTCTGACTTTTTCACTCCGTCAGTGTATTTTCATATGAGTCTAAGTCTTCCGCCTTCGATAGCTCTGTTTGCGTTAAATGCATATACAGGTCTTTGCCGCCATATGCATGTTTATGCCGTGGATAGTGTTAAAGCACTCTGTGTGCTCCACTTGGCTCCTCTTGGCTCCTCTAACTTTGTCTGCTTCCTCTATGGCTCTGATGGTGGTGCTTCGTGCTGTGTTAGCTCCTCTCGTCTCCATCTGCTCCTCTTGTTTGCTGTTAAACGCATCCATTTCTCCTTTGATGGCTCCTAATGACTTTGATATGCCTCCTTGCTATATGGTTCCTCCTGCAGCTCCTCTTAGTCCAATGTTTCTCCTCTGGCTTGGCAGTATCTTTCAAAGACCTCCTTGCATATATGAATGCCTCTCTTGCTCTGTCTCTTCATGAATCTGTTCTGCTTCCCCTTGGCTTCATGTCATCCTTTAGTATCCAGAATATTTCCATATTGACATCAATGACAACCTAGGTCAACAATCTCCCCCTTTGTTATTGATGGCAATATTCTTCTTCTCTCCCCCTTTGACATCAATGGCAAAGGAGTGCTCTGGGACTCCCCCTATCAAATTGCTTCTGTTCTTCATGAATGGTAGATCTTCACAGGTCTGTGACTCCCCCTGTCATACTGCTCTTCTTCTTTTTACTCAAGATAGAAGGATTGATGCTTTATCATCAGTTAGCACATTATTCCCTCTTCATGTTTCAGAACTGCTTTATCATGGCTTCAACAATACTTAAGGATTCTCTACTTTAATGCTTTCATTCAGATTGAAAATGGCCATACACCAAGTGTCCAAGTCTAGGCTTTCATGCTTCAATCCATATTGATGTCTCCATAGGTAGAATTTAGAGACCTTCATAGTCCGAATCAAGAGAAAATGCTCTTGAGATTGTCTTTCTTGCTATCTTTCTTCAGATCTGAGTTCCTTTGTGTCTCTGTGCTTCTTCTTAAGTTACTGCTATCTAGTATTCAATCATCATTGAATTTGGACAAAAATGTGAGGGGTTGTGCCTTACTGTTGCTATATTTTTTAAGTGATCTGTATCAGCTTAAGTTATGCTTGACTGCACAACATTCTTCTTCCTATGAGCCATCTTTTCCTTGTGTTCTTGTACATATCTCTGCAGATTCAGATATCCAATCTATGACTATCCTTTAAATTTATTCTGTTGATTTGCATCTTCATTCAATGCTTCAATTTTGTTATATGCTACCAGCTGCTCTTACTTCAGACTCCATTCCAGGTGTATCTATTTGTTTGAATACTGCCTCTATCAATGTCCAGAATTTATCTGTTCTCACATTTAATTCCCGAGTTAATACATAAACTTCTATGATAACAACACCATGGTTTTTTTCCCTATTTCTTTAACAACAGTCCAAAGAATGGTTATAGGATCATATGCTTCAATGGAGTGCTCCTGAGACATGATCTTCATCAAAGAATGACTGTTAATATAGTTCAACAAGGATTTCATAAGGACCCATTCACTAATAGCTTCAGCGATAATGATCAAGAATTACAGGCTCCCCCTAACTGTATGCATCATCTCCTTTTGGCAGAGTCTTCTTATAAAATGCTTAGATTGTCAAAATTTAGGCCAATGACATATGTTGGCTGGAGAGCTCAAGGGACTCTCAGATTGTATTTCCTTCCTTCTCCGTACTTGTGTAACTTTCTTCTTTTGCATGGTTCTATCTTGTGTAAGAGCCCATGTTAAATTACAATCATGTGCCATATGACCAATGTTATGACACTTGAAGCATTCTAGATTGTTCATGAATAAGAATTCATGATTTCTTCCTGCAAAATTGTTTCTTGTAGATTATTGGGGACTATAATATCTATCTCTATAGAGTGGTTGGGCACCATAACATTTATCTTTATGATATGCTTTATAGTCTTTTGCCATGTGACCAAAGTTTGAACAAGAATAACAATAACCAAAAAATTAACTTTGGTACCTGGGAGATGGAGGTTTCCTTGATGTACTTCTTAAGCCTTTCTGCCTTGAGATCCTTTGATGATAACCATTGCCTCTCGCATCTTTGAAATCATCTACTTTTCTTCTTGGAGTTGGATTTCTTCTATTGTAGCCTTGATTTTTCTCCTTGCCTTTGCTGGAACTGGGAGCATCACCATTTCTTTCTGTCTTCTTCACATCTCTTTTGTTTGAAGCATTTTCATTCTTGTTTGAGGATTCACCTACATACACGAGACCTGATTTATTAGATGGACATCTGTGATAGCTGAGCATGTCATCCAAGGCTTGAGAGCTCTTAAGATTTTGTTCATCCCTTCAACCTTTGTCCTGAGGAAGACAACCTATTCTTCCAATCTTTCACACTCATTATTCTTCTGGGCAAGTTGTTTCTCAGTTTCTTCCTTGTTACGAGTAGCTTCATCTGCTTCTATTTTAAGGGAGATGATATCTGACTTCATTTTGAAGATTTCTTCCTTCTTTGCTTGACTGCTTTCCATTCTCTTCTGAGCTCCTTGTGCCTATTTCCTGGCTTCTTGTAATTGAGACTTAAGGGAGGAGACCTCTACCTTGTACTGACCAATCTCTTCTTCAAGTTTGTCCAAGCTCTTGTGTCTTTGTTCAAGTTGGCTTGACAAGATATCTTCCTACTTATTTGCTTTATCCAATTGATTTGTCATGGATATGACTTCTTCATGATGCTTACTTTTGCTTTGATGAATTTCCTTCTTAAGCTTGGCAAGCTCTTCATCCCTTTCTTGTACTTGAAGCTTGATGAGGTCAACTTTCTTCCTTGTTTGATCTTGGCCACCAACTGGAGCTATCTTCTTAAGTGCCTCATTTTCCTTTTTCAAATTGTTAATCTCTTCCATGGCAGTCATAAGTTGAGCAAGGAGTTCTTCTACAAAGTATTTTTCATTCTCTTCATCTTCTAGGTCTGCTTTAGCCTTGATGTCATCATTCTCATTTTCAGCTTCTATGATGGGTTCATGATATCCTTCTTGATTGATGGTCATGGTCAGTGCTCATTTTGAGTGAAGGTCATGAAATTTGTCCCATATATCCTTTGCTGATGAATATTTTCCTAGATTGTTCTTTACAAAATCAGGTAGCCCATTCAAGATTGCCTTCATTGCTTTTGCATTGTACTTCTTGGATTCTTCATCCATCCTACTATCAACAATCACTGATTTCCAGATTTCAATGCCTTGAGTCTGTAAGAAATTACTCATTCTTGCTTCCCATATGTTAAAGTTCCCATTGAGCCTTGGAGCCTCCTCAAATTGATTGTCTTCTATTTTAGTAGTAGAGGGAGACACACCCTTAGGAGGATTGGAGAATTTCTTCCCTGACCTCACCATTTGTGTTCTAAATGTCGACCTTCAAGCTGTTAAGCTTTGAATGAAGGTATCAGCTCTGATACCAATTGTTGGAAATACTGAGAGGGGGGGTGAATTAGTATTTCTTTTTCCCACTATTGTTTCACCAGTGAAAATATATATATTCAGAACACAAGATGAACAACAAGAATAAATGCTTTTATTAATATAAACTGTGCAGTAAAATAGATACAATATATAGATGGTTACAATCAGTTGCCAAGCTCCAACTTGGGCTTTGGTGAGGCTCCAAACTCCAAAGCACCAACTCTATTTTGCCAAGACACCAATCTTGGACTTAGGAGCACCAACTCCTAAGGACATCAACCCCAAGGACTCCAATCCTACTTACTTCTGAGGCACCAGCCCCAAGGACTCCTATCCTTCTTGCTTTTGAGGCACCAGCCACAAGGACTCCTATCCTTCTTACTTCTGAGGCACCAGCCCCAAGGACTCTTATCCTTCTTGATTTTGAGGCACCTGCCCCAAGGACTCCTATCCTTCTTGCTTCTGAGGCACCAACCCCAATGACTCCAATCCTTCCTACTTGTCAAGATTCATTTGATAGTAATGTTTTGCTCTTAGAACTCTTCTCTACTGAGTTCTGTCTATTTATAGCTTCACTGTAGTCTCCAAAATACAGTATCAATGACAACCAGTCTTCTTATGAATGAGTCTTTACAACTCTGCACACTGCCCATGCATAGTCTCCAATAGCCTTCATGCTCTCTGATAATGTCTTCACATAGCTCTAGTCAGTCTACGGTTAGCTGCACTAAGCTCTGCATAAAGAACAACTTCCTGTTCAAGTTTATGTTCTCTGATAGCTACTTCTCCCCTTCGATTGTCTGCTGTCCTGTTAGCCCTGCGGCCCTCTGTCTGTTATTCTGGACCCTCTTTCTATTCTGTTGTTTTCTCCAATTGCTTCAACAGTGTTCAACAGTTGCAACAGCCTTCACCGACGTTCACCAGCAACTTCATACAATGCTTAACCACCTCTGCTACTTCTGCTACCCCATATTCTGGTTCTTCGCCACAACAACAACCACCACAATCCTCTGTTTTTACTGTTTTATGCATTCCCGTGCCTCTGTCCATTCATTTCCTCTTACATCGCCTCTTAGACTTCCTCAATGCTCGCTGTCATTTCCTCTGTGCTCGCTTGCTTCTTCAGCTTCCCAACTTTCGGTTTCATCTGTCTATTCGTGCTCACAGGACATGTTGATTCAATGGCTAGGACCGAGTCATACGTAGAGGACACATATTCAAAAAACTATAACTGCGCTCCTGTTTTCTCATGATAGCAGCCATACATAGGGATGGCATTATTTAACAGACCTGGCACATCCTGATCGCAATCATAATTGCCATGAATTAACCTCCTGAACTATCGGGAGTGTTATTGTATGCATCTCTGCCTCAAAAACCCGCGCACGGAAAATATAAAATTACACAGGATTTATGAGTGAAACAGGCGAAAATTGTTAAAGAGCCAGACTTCAATAAATTTTATACCCGTATCTAGACTGTATCAGGTCCGCAGTATAATTGCAATCGGGAGTTGCCCTTGGTCGATGCCCGATGGGCGATGGACGCGATAAGACATTAAGCCAAATCACAATATAGCATCGGGTTCGGTCTTGCAATCACAATTGGTGTTTTGTGACTCCCGAGGGTCCTTTATATATCGGACCCATGACTCCGCCAATGGCCGACAGCCGATCCACTACTACTCCGATGAACCGGATGCGATGCAGTATTCAACCATGTTTTATATGCCCGTTGGGTCCATAGTGTTTATCGCAATCAGAGGTTTCAGCATAGTTACAATTCTTCACAGCTTGTGATATGCGACGGATGCGATTTAACAATAAACAGAAGTTAATGTATATATCGCAATCGGCGCGTAGCAGGAGGACAACCCTTTGGGTATTGCGATGTGAGAGTCCCAATAGGGTGGATGCGATATTGCATTCAACTATAACACAATGCCGCATCGGGTTCGCGAACATTATCGCAATCGAAGGTTTCAATGGTGGCACATAGCTGAACCGATGATTAGCGATGTCGCCGATATACATATATACTTCTTCGCCGATAGTGTGTTTGTAATATGTGCCCGCCGATAGTGTTAAAGCATATGTATATGGGTTTTCTACTCCGATAACGTATTCTACTCATACAATATAAGCTCTGCCTTTTTCACTCCGTCAGTGCATTTGCATATGAGTCTAAGTCTTCCGCCTTCGATAGCTCTGTTTGCATTAAATGCATATACAGGTCTTTGCTGCCATATGCATGTTTATGCCGTGGATAGTGTTAAAGCACTTTGTGTGCTCCACTTGGCTCCTCTTGGCTCCTCTTGTGTGCTTCTCTTGGCTCCTCTAACTCTGTCTGATTCCTCTATGGCTTCGATGGTGGTGCTTCGTACTCTGTTAGCTCCTCTCGTCTCCATCTGCTCCTCTTGTTTGCTGTTAAACACATCCATTGCTCCTCCGATGGCTCTTGATGAATCTAATATGCCTCCTTACTATATGGTTCCCCCTGCAGCTCCTCTTAGTCCAATGTGGCTCCTCTGGCTTGGTAGTGTCTTTCAAATACCTCCTTGCATATATGAATGCCTCTCTTGCTCTGTCTCTTCATGAATATGTTCTGCTTCCCCTTGGCTTCATGTCATCCTTTAGTATCCAAAATATTGCCATATTGACATCAATGACAACCTAGATCAATAGTTTTTGCTTATTAGCTTGCTCTACTGCAGGGACAACAACTCTTTGAACAGGAGTTTCCTTGGCATTATTTATCTTTGACCTCAAATTATATCTTTGCTGATCTATAGTTTGTAGAATAACTTTACCATCCCATTCTTGGCTGATTTGATCATTTCATAATGACTATTCATAGGCAGCTGAGGTAAAAAAGGAAGCATTGCCTTTGTCTTCCAGACAATGGATCTCATCATCTTCTTCAAACTGCGCTTCTTCCATGACTGCATTTTGAAAAGGAGCCTTCACCCTTTGGTCTTCATTTGCATCTTTGTTTCTTTGCAAAACCTGCAATTGCTCATTAGTTCTTCTATATGGATTTGGATTTGGATTTCTAGGAGCAAAGGTATTATGCACTCTTCCTTTCCCCGGGTGTTGCTCAACCTTCAATTTGGAGATTTCAGAGGCTAATGACTCAATCATTTTGGTCATTTTATCTATCTTAGGATCAGAGGATGATGAATACTCATCCCTTTGTAAACTTCTATCAATATTTCCCTTGAGCTTCTCTTCAACCATGATGTTTGATTCTACTTCCAAGGCTACATCCTGCATGTCAACCAAAGTAGCACAACGCCTCTTTCTCAACAGTAGGCATAAGTCAGAGTCAAAAGCACTGGTGTAGGTGAGTTTAGAAGAGGTAGTAGTAGGTTTTACTTCAGATGGTATCTTGCTATCCATAGGTTAAACCTCTTATTAAAATCAGACAACAACTCACCATTTTCCCTCTTTAAGTTCCCAAACTCAGTGTTGTAGTAGAGGAGATCCTTCTTATCCACCCAATGCTTTAGGAATGCATCATCTAAAGCTTCAATATCTGCTAAAGATCTTGGGGTTAGTTCTCTGAACCATTTTCTAGCCTCTCCATCTAGGCTTTGGACAAAGACTGTCATCCACACATCATCTTCACTAATGTCCAGATTATCGACATAGTTATAGAATGAATCAAGATGTTCTTCAACAGTAACACCTTCAGTCCTAGTGAACTTAGGCCTATATTTCTGATATTCTCCAGTAGGCATGGTGTTAGAGGAGTGGGCAGTATTAGAGCTCCATACCTAACAACTATGATTCTTTCCATTTTGATAGGTGCTTTTGGACTACCATAGCTGTGGTGGCTAAAAGGGTACTAGTAGTCTGAATGATAGAGGGCTGAGGAGTGACTGGCAGGACTAAAGGAGTATGATGGATAGGAGGTGACGTTTCCTTTGCGCTTACAAAAAAGGAGAACCTAAAGAATAAGGAGCTTTTTGAATCTCTGAGAGTTTTTCTTCACTGCTAGTATAAGAAGATTGTTTAGGTTTACCTAATCCTGATCCTCTTTTCTACAATACCTTCCTCTCTTTAATGATTTTTTTAGGGTCAGGTATTGGGTCAGCGTGTAGCTTCTGAGGATTTCTCCAAGTATGGCTCACAAATTGAGCCAGAACTATGAAGTGGAGTCCCCAAGAGTTTCGGCCTCCAGTAGAGTCGCCAGATAGATGATTACAACAAAAAAAGTGCCCAGAATTTGTCTATCATAAAAGCTAGATCTATGTTGTTTCCCAGGGAAGTTAAGCTTCAGTTTCCTCTCCTTGGAAACGACGCCAATTATGTTATCACTCCAAGAAACTCTCATAGGTTGTAGCTTGGAGATGCTTGGTTACATATAATATTCAATATTGTTATTTGAACTATTGGAATAAATGATGGTTTGGATCAAGTTAGATAACCATTTCAGCTTTGTTTTCACTCAAGACATGTATGAACGCTCTCACCAATACAAGGCTTTAGACCACTAATGTTCAATAATTTATAAATTAAATCGATAGATGGAGAATACTGACTATACTAGCAGATTGCATACATACACATAAATGAATGGCTAGCTACAGGAAGAAAAAGAGAACACTGACTATACTGGCAGATGCATATATGACCACATATGGATGGCTAGCTACAAGCAACAAAGAAGCTTGCAAATCTAATTTATCAAAGCAGAGATAAGATGATAGTTATCTAGCCTTAGACATAAAGAAAACATGAACAAAATATTCAAGTGCAAGCATAGAACAACAAAGAGAATGGACATTAAACATATAATGGTAAAAGAAGCTTATATTGCTAGAATGAAGATGAGAAGCTTGAAGGAATAAAGGAGGAATAATATCCAGAAGTTGAACCTCTATTACATCTTACTTTCAGCTATTTATAGCCTGTTTACAATGCTCTTGAGCTCTAAGAGGCTCAGAGTCTTAATTTGTCTGATCTGCATTGTTAACTAATTTGCTGCCCTCTAGGCAAGCATGGGATTAGAGTTTTCTGCTTCTGACAGTAGAGTAACCGTTTTTAGATATTTTTGGTGGTTTGTTGCACTGTCTGGAGCTCCCTTGTACCAGAGATGCCCCATAACGTTTGTTGGTTTTGGTTAAGCAGCGCTATTGATGCCTCTTGGCCGATTCTATTTTGGGCTAGTTGCGCATGCTCCATGAATGATTCTAATTGATTTGGATTTGTCTATGCTCCCTGATCACTTTCCAGCTTCTATTTTGTGGTGGAATGGCTCTCTGGGCCTATGAAATCCCTTTAAAACGTGGATAGTGACTCCGTTCTGTTATGAACAGAAAACACAACCATACTATAAAATCCTTCCCTCTCTGTGTATTTTGGACTTCAAAAGTCCTAAAATATGGTTTAATTATCCATCAGGTTTGCCCTCGTCGCCATTGCAAGTCGCATTTGGCCTGGCCTTGTGTATTTCTTTGTATTTCGGAATACATAAAAACACTGAAAAATGCATGAAAAATGGCTTTGGCAGACCTCAACTATTATATATTTCACTTCTCGGACCCTTTCGAGTCTGGGCTTCATTGCAATTGACACTAGCCGAAGGTTCCTTCGTATTTCATTAAAACAACGAAAACACACAAAACTACGAAAAACATTGAAAATGGGCCTTCCGTGGACTTCAAAGATTATATATTTTTATTCAGGAAAGCATCGGGTCCAGGTTCCATTGCTATCTCACTGCCCCTATTTCCCTTTGTATTTCGTTATATAACGAAATACACAGAAAATACATTAAAACTGGCTTGGGCGCGGACTTCAAAATTTATGAATTCCCAACTATAATGCCGTTGGGTCCGACTCATTGGGTCGTCCATATGTATGTGCATAGGCCCTGCCCGTGGTATATTGTCGATGCGATATCAGCGATGCGATAAATCGCAATTGCACGTTGCTCACTCCTTGGGTCCTTTATAAAACATAGCATATGCTCCCCGCCGATGCGACCCACCGATCCAATCATCGACGATCATTGATCGGCAATGTCATGCGCCCAACTTTAAACTGTCCTTCTGCTCGGCCGATTTCGATTATCCACTTAGATTTGGGCCGTTGGTCGGCCAGATCTAACAGCTACTGTTCACTCCTCTGTTTAAGCTTGCGATTGTGGGTTTTTTCATGGCTTTCAAGCATTTTTGCCTCCCGATAGTGTATTTCCGCCCTTCCAAGGGCTCTCCTCTTACGCTGATTTTGATCATTGGATGATCTTTGAGCAAAAATTGAAGATTTCAAGAGCATTAATGGATCCATTGGCATGATTTTAAGCAACTTTGGAGACTCTAAGAGCCTCTATGGATCCATTTTTGGGCCTTTTTCCAGCAAGGCAAACAACACCTAGATCATAAAAAATAACTGCAACTTCTAATTAAAAATATCAATCTCAACTACAGTACAATGATTTCCAATGAAGAAGGTTGTATAAATAACAACAAAGAATAAAATATATCCATTTGTTTTCTAGAAATAAAAATCCTTTGAATTTTGTAAGAGGATTTTCTTGCACATTAAAAGAAACTGGATGTCTTGATGTCTTCAAATGTGGATGACTTTCACTCCATATGTTTCTATTTTTCTTCCATTTGTTGAGCAAACTGTCCTAAATCTTTTGTTGGTTGTAAAAGATTTGCTTCCCTTTCTCTCTCCTTAAATTATTTGCCCCACTGATTATATCTGTTAGATATGACGCAAGTAAATCATAATGATATTTTGTAGAAAAATCTGACATTGACCCATACATTTCAGAATATATCTTTTCTTTCTTTTATACTAAGAAGAAAATAGTGAAATTAATTTCATGCATTCGTAGGGCAACTGAAAGAA
Organism: Pinus taeda; assembly: GCA_000404065.3. Lineage (NCBI taxonomy): Eukaryota > Viridiplantae > Streptophyta > Pinopsida > Pinales > Pinaceae > Pinus > Pinus taeda. The sequence continues at coordinate 25,761 of APFE031317201.1, read as the reverse complement.
TTTTTAGATCTCTTTGCTAATCCACTCAACGATTTGATGAATTTCATTACTATTGGCCTCTCTTATCTAGGTGAAAATAGTCAAAGGTAAAACCTCCTTTATTTCCTGAGGATGAAGCATATTAAATTTCAACTGGACATCTTGTTGTCTTCAAATGTGGATGACTTTCACTCCATATGTTGCTATCGTTCTTCCATTTGTTGACAAAAATGTCCTAAAACTTTTGTTGGTTGTAAGAGATTTACTTCCCTTTCTTTCTCCATAAAGTATTTGGCCCACTGAATGTATCTATCAGATATGAGGCAAGTAAATAACAATGATATTTTGTGGACAAATCTGACATTGATTCATACATTTCAGAATATATGTCTTCTTTTTTTTATACTTGGAAGAAAATAGGGAAATTAATTTTATGCATTCATAGGGAAATTGAAATAATTTTTGGATCTCTTTGCTAATCCACTCATTGATTTGATGAATTTCATTACTGCTAGCGTCTCTTACCTAGGTGCAAATAGTAAAAGGTAAGACCTCCTTGATTTCCCCAAGATGAGGCATATTAAATTTCTCAATAATATCTAATGCATTGTATCAGATTGAATCACACCAGTCATAGGGATCTTTGATTCTTTCCTTGATTCAGAAATTATATTTTCTGTAATCTAAGGATATTTGCATCATCCTTTTTCTTCCTTAGAAAAATGATGAAAAACTTCATATTTCTCTTTATTTTCCCACATTATAACTTTACCAAACTAGTCTAGTATTATACTATCATCATGAATTTGGATATCACCTTGATCTGTAAAGGTGAGAAAGTCATGACATAAATTATACATTTTGTTAATTTGATTGAATACTTTTAATTCAACTTGCTTAAGTTGATCATTAACAAAAATTGCTTGATATTTGAACACTTTCACCTCCACATGTTCTTTCTTGAGTTGCTCTATTTGTCCTTCTAAATAATTGATACCAAGCTTGAAAAGTTGTAGAAACTGTTTGAGCATTAATCTCAAACTCCTCTTAATATCTCAATTTCTTTGACATGAAATTGCCTAAGGTCTTCTAATTGTTTAACATGTTTTATCTCAACCTCAAAAAACTACTTCTTAGACTACTCCTATTTGAAGTTTTTCCTCTTGGTGCTTTTTTCCAATTTCTTCCATAGCTATGGAAAATCCTTCTCGTAACACGATGGGATGGGATTGCCATTCCTTATCCTGTGTGATCCTATTGTTTTTAAGCTCAGCTTCCAACTCATTGATTTTGTTTTGGCATTTGTCTAGTTCTTCATATAACTCATGGACTGACCATTGATTTTCTAAAGAAAAAGATCCAAGGGCTAATGACGTTTCCATAGCTTCACCTTTGGGATCAAGTTTAGGTTTCCATTCCATCACCAATGATATTTTGATACCATTAAGTGTTTTTCAATAGTCTATTTCCCTCACAACAAGGCTACAAGGGATGAATTTAGGTAGCACATGACTACCAACCTCACATCCATAAATTCTAAAATAAGAAAAACCCTCTTCCACAAACCAACCTCTAATGCCTTGTAATGTTAATTTAATTTCTTTCTCTTGGAGGAGGATTCCCAAAAAGGACTTGATGGAAATACATCATCATAATATAAAAAATATCATAAAAAATGGTTTTTATATTAGCTCTCCTAGAGAATAAAACAATATTGATGTATAGGTTGAGTTATGAAAGACATTCCATTTCAATCATGGAAAAGGAAAAAAGGCTACTACAATATCCATTAAGTAGGTTGACATGTAAAACTCTTGGTAAAAACTTGGTGGAGATGATTGTGATATAGCTCAATAGCATTTGATAGGTTTTGAGACAAAATAGATTACCAGTTGAACCTTTTAGATTGATTTGTGATTCCATGGAATAAGGGAACCCATTCTAACTTGAGATGTTCAGGATCTGGCTCCTCATAAATTCTATACAACATTTTAACCACATATGCATGAGGACGCTTGAATTGTCTAATTGAGTAGAGCCTATTTGGTTTTCTCTTAAATCCTATAAAATCAACTACCCAATCCTTTATGCATTCAGATGAATCAATTCTTTGTTTTTTAACACTCTTTGCTCAAAATTGATCATATATTCTCTATCTAGGTAAATATCAAGAGTGATCAATTTATACATTGGTTGTAAAACCTCAGGCCTCCATGAAGCTATAACTTTATTGGAGTTATTTACAATTGAGAAAGGTTTAACATGGGCGTGGGAGAAAATACAACTTACCATATCATAATAAGGAAACATGGCACGCCTAGTTGCAACCTTACGCAACTATGTTCTCCCACTGTTTCCAAAATTATCCGAGTCAAAATTGGAATCTTCTTTTGATTCACTTCAGGATGCCTCCAACACCATTCTCGAAAAAATCATGCATTTCCTCCCAAGACACAGTTCTTGTTGATTGGGTTTTATATGTAGTATCTAAAAATAAATTTGAACTAAGGTTCCTTTTTTTAGAGAGCTTGATTTTGGTTCTACTACATTTAGCTTAGATTTGACATTCTCAACAATAGGCATAGTTTCTTTAGAATTTCCTTTTCAACACATCAAACCTATGAATAAGAAACAAAGATATTGAGTGAACACGTCCATGAATTTAAAAAATGAAAATATAATATAATTTTTTTTGAATCCCCAAAAAATGATATCTAAGATAATTTGACTCAAAATAATACTTACACGAGCTTATGTAACATAACCCCTACTTATATATCCCAAGCCCCAACTAAGGATAGAAATAAGTAGTTACTAAGCTTACCCACATTCCAGGGTACTGTTATGGAAATTAATTGGATAACATCATTGTGATCATCTCGTCGAGACCTTCCTGACGATATACAATTTTCTCCAATCAAACTCTCTGTTCTCTGTGGAGTTATTTCGCCCCAGCTCATATCCCAAAATTTTTCCTTGGGATTATCGCCCTTCTAGGTTACGAAGGTACTATCAAATAGCTGATCTAGTTTTTATACTATCGCTCTGGTATGGAGATCATCTTATAGATTTTTTTGTTGGTCATGATTACAAGGAAATATGACTAAAATCCTTATCCACAGATATTATTCCAATTTGGATCTGAAAGTCGGAAAGAATTGGGTAAATCCCCTGTTTTGTAAGGGACAAAGTAAAAGAAATACAAAAAATTTGCACGACGAAAGGGCATTTTGAACGTTACTATCGAGGTAAAGATACAATTGATTTAAAATTGGCCTATCCTATAACACCATGTCACCTACCTGCCACTTGGTGCCCACATGGCTATCCTAGTCATGATTCACATGGCATTGGTCGACCCATTCATACCTTAGGTCACATTTATAATTAATTTATCAACTCGCTCATACTTGGTAAATGTCTTAGCAAGTCCCATTACCTAATCCAAACACAAATACACACATATTCAGTTTAGTACATGGTGAGGTCCCCTCTCCTTGCCACCTCAACTCGGATATTAAATCTTGAGAATCTCTTAGGCAGTCTCTCAGAAATTATTTTGGGTTAAACCTTTCGGGACTGCGTGGATCCTCGTGGATCCTCGTGGACTCCATTTCTAAGCAATTCTAACTGGAACTCTGCATCACCTCAGTCACTCCCTTTTCGATGCAATTCACATTGTTGGGATGACTTGGACCTTTTAAATTATGGGGTGACATGGAAAACCTACTAGACTTCCCCAAGCCAATACGATGTGCCCAATGGCCCACCTTACTATGTCTTGTCGAAGATAAAATCCAGGGAGTTCTCCCTAGTGCCCCACTCAAAGTCTCTGGGGTCCGAGTGACGTCACTCATCCTAAACGCTAGTGTGATTTCATTCTTCGACGTGACCTCCATGTTATGTGCCACATATCTATGGGTGTGATTGTACCTCAAAATCACATAACTTGCATCAAATCATGTTGTAAAGGTTGCTCAGGTTTCTATTTGTCACTTTGTGCCAGGGTGTAAAACCAACCCCACAGTGCTGAGTCATTCAAGAAATGCAGTCCCAGGAGTTTCCTTTGGTGACTCCCTTTGAAACCTTTGACAAGAAAGTTTTGGGGATCATCCAACAATGGTAACGTGTTCAAATTTTGACTGCCCATATTTCTCTCCCCCTGCCTTCAGTTGACGCACAAGGTCACATGGCTTCTTAGGCCCAAGTCTAGTAGCTCCTCTGGGCCCTAATATTTTAGCCTTGCAGCCTAATTCGAATATGAATGACTTAGGGTAATTCCCCACCCTCATACTTGGTTAGGTGGTTCTATGCACACGGGTCTATTGAGACTTAACGCCTGACATTTAAGAATCGAGTCTCATCTTATGCTCGTTCCTTGTTTGTGTAAGCATATTCATGGCTTGAATTCAATGTTTTTTATAAAGGACTTAGTCAAAGTCTTGGTTGCGGTGGTTCTGGTAAGAATTTGGGGCCTGACTCTAGATTCAACCATGTAAATATATTCCTATACTTATAAGTGTACAGATTGCAAGGTGCTTCCCTTACATACCTAAAATATTATATATATATATATCTTTCCTGAGTTGTATTAGTCATATAAAGGAAAATCACGTAAATTATTAAAAACACAGATTATTTTAACACAAGGATTCTGCCCATATTTCATACTCAAGTAAATAGATTAATTTTAGGTTCTTAAAGATGGAGAGCACATTTGTGTGTTTAAATAAGCATACTAACTTCATGCATAGAAATGAGTAACAAATCTAGGCACTAAGTCCAATGTAGACACTCAACCACCCGTAAGTGCGATGCAATGAATAAATGACATATTCCTCACAATAAGCACATAGCACAAGACTACTGATATGATACAATTTAAGCGCACATGATTAACTCAGGTGTTGAGGTGGATCCACCTCATGCACCCAACAAATACACTAAGTTGTAAGCCCAAAACACATATAGAGGTTAAGAATGAAACTATTTCTCTTAAGTCACACAAAACCACTCCATTTTCCCAAAATCATGCAGGAATAATTTCACACATTCACAACACATATAAATAGTTTAGTAAGTGATGTTATGAGATCTATATGCATACAAGGTTATAGGAACATTTATCTGATAATGAAGAAACATGGCAACTAATATTAAGACTCTAACTCTCCACCCAACCTTAGATGAGCTGCAACCAATCTTTTCTACAACTGTCACCCCCGAGCCATATTTTAGAGCTTGAGTGACGCAGGATTATTTTCTTTTCCTACAAATTTTGACTCTCTACTTCTGGGATGTCAATGCAATACTGACATCAAGATGTCCACACACCTTTAACCACTTTTTAATCTTGTTCTTTGTTGCTGCAATAAAACAAACACACAAAAATATATGTACCCTCACTTGTGATATTTAAACCTCATATCATTTAATTTCAAACCCATATACAAGATTTGAAGCTCTACTTAATTCCAAATTACACTTAAAATTAGAATTCTTCATTCACACATACACATAGAGACAATCATGACCATAAATATTCTTTCAAATACTTTCATTCAACAAATTTTGTACATATAAGTATTTAAAAACACTCATGCCTCTCTCTTTGTTTGATTCCACATGAGTTTGACCATTTTGTTCTCATTTCCTATAGGCTTACAATAAATAGAATTAAGAGATGAAATATATTTTCTAAATCCTAAAATCAATCCATAAATCACCCATAAGTCACTCCATAAAGTATATTTTCCTAAATCCTCAAATTACTTCAAAAATCATATTTTTCTAAATTCTAAAATCACTCAATTTATCCCTAGAATGTCTCACACTTTTCCATATATAGTTTCTTTTGCCTTATGGACAAAATATCACCTATCCATAGATTTTCTAAAACTATGACTTATTAGTCCCAAAACTCATAAAATATACCAACTTGGAAAATACAATTTATTTACATAGAAGAATATAAATTCTTGTAAAAAATCACACCCGTTTTGAAGCTTTTTCACATCAAATATTTAATGGCTAGGAAGCTCTAATGCTCCTGCATCATTGAGGAAGGTGTTGTCATTGTGACAAACAACCTCCAAATTTTTTTCTACACTTGATTTTTAGAGCCTATTGCAGATCTTGTGATCAGTCGTTCCATAGCCACTTCTTAGCCAGTTGACGCTTTGTTAAGTCTTTGAGCTCCCTTTTTGGATTGTAAGCGTCAAAGTCACTTGCTTACACATGCTCAGTCTGTAATGAATTCATGAGCGCATTCCTTCACACAAGTTTGAACAAGACTAGCACAGTCCATCAAGACAATGCTTGTGCAATGTTCAATTCATGTTGACAGTGATTCATAGTCTCTCACTTCTAGCTATGTTTGTACTTATATTTCGGTGAGTTTTTCAAACTTTCACTTTTGCACAGCTTCACTTTCATGAGTATCATTTTCATGTTATCGAATGTCACTTTTTCTTTCTTTCACCTTAATTAGTGTTGTTTACATGTTATCTTCACTATGGCATGTGTCGATTTCATCGTCGTTCGCATATCACAAGTGTCATTCACACTTCTCTTTTCATATATAGAAAATGTCATCTTTTGGCATGGGAAGTCTCGCTATTGTAATAAGTGGACTTTTGGTTTCAAGGGGTAATTGCAGTGTCAATGAGCTCTACTAGTCATGTAGACATGTTTTACACTCATTCCTGAAGTTTCATGCACTGTCGCACAAGTTTTGTCATTATCGTCACAAAGTGTATATTTAGTGTTGCACTTGGGGAAAGTTGTTACAATGTCATCCCATTGAGGGAAGTATGTTGTTTATGTGTTATGAGTGATCAATGTTGTGTCGTCAACTATTCTAATCATACTTAAGTTCATTAATGTTCACTTTGGTCTCACTAATCCCACACTTAGCCAAGTCCTACAAACTTCCCAACTGAGCAACCTGGCATCACTCAACCTTCCTAAACTATGCATTGCATAGTCTAAACCCCAATGACCTAACCTTTCCTCTTCAAATTTCACACTGCGCCATCACAGTGCCCAATCTCGACCATTGAGCTCTAGAACTGCAAATTTTTTTTCCTCCCAGTTAGCCTTAACTGCGCACTCTGAAGTGTCAAGCCTCAATATTCCAACTTGACACCTTGAGCTATGCAATTGCGTAATCCATGAGACTGTTCTCCCTCTAGAACCGTGCATTGGGAAAATTCAAACCTCAGGCCTCAACCTTGATCCCTTGAATCCATCAACTACACAATCTCCCATCTTGCTCTCCTTCCAAAAATGTGCATTGGGAAACTCCAATCCTGAAGCCTCAACCTTGAGCTCCTGAACCCCTCAACTGATTAGTCACCTAGCTCAACCTCTCTGAAATTCACATTGGGAAATTTCAAGGCTTAAGGCTCAAGCCTCAAGCTTGAACTCCTCAGTCCCTCAACTATGCAGTTTTCTAAGTTTGTCCTTCCAAAACTGCACATTAGGAAACCTCAAGCCTCAAGCCCCATCCTTGAGCTCTTTAGCCCCTCAATTGTGCAATCCCTTGACCCCGACCATTATGAACTATGAATTATAAAGTCTTAAACCTTAGTCCAAACCTTGGCATCTAGAATTGTGAAATCCGTAAGTTAGTCACTCAACCAGTCACCAGTTCCAACCCTAACAAGTAACAAGTGATTTCATGAAACATGTTAGATTAAGGGTTTTCAGATTGATTTCATCTTGTCATGAATGGTTTTCAGTTGTAGGTACTCTATCTTATCATGACGGGATGATGATGGAGGAAAAGGAGAAGGAGACCATGCTAGAAGACACCTGTGAAGCTGAAGAGACCAGATGATCATTAGGCAAGAAGACAAAGGAACACAAGATTACAACAAAAGACAGAAGATCAATATCACATTGAAGACTCCTTATCTTCAAGTCATGAGGAGGAGGAAGAACAATAACATGCGACATATTTCAAGAAGACACAACGAAACTAACAACAAAGGGTGACTTGATATTTCCATGTCATCACCAAGTCCATGTCATAAATATCATGTCATGTCATGTCATGAGTCTTCATGCACCATATCATTTTGTGGATTGTGTAAATTCTATATGGGAGAAACGTAATGTAAAGTGGAATTCCAAGAGTCATCCATGTAATATGAAAAGTAATGTAGGAAGTCAAAAGGTCATAGAGAAGTCAAACAATCATGAGAGTAGTCCAAGAGTCACAAGGGAGGTGAATGACTAGCCCATTTGTTATATATACACCCTCATAGCAAATATAAAGGACTTTTCACCTTGGCTCCTCCTACTAGGCATTGGAGAGGAAGATAGTTGTTTTGGAGGAGCAAGTGACTGCTCTAATGCTCCATAATTGGGGCTAGTGGTGTTCATTGTCTTGATGTATCTTGGAACTTTTACTTAATTCAAAAGCTCGTTGAGCCAAAATGCTTTCATGAATATGTCGTGAATATTTTTTGAATGTTTGTGATGCATGTAATTTTCATATGTACTAATGAAATTGAACTATTTTGGTGGCTTTGGTACTTATCTTGTTGAAGGCATGTTTTATTTTCTTTAACAATTGTTTCTTCCTTGTGAACTATTTCACTGGTTGATCAACAATTCATTCATATGTATATGCTCGTGTGCATTTTCTAGATTAGTATTATTACTTGTATTTAAAGGGCCCACTTTTCTCTTCCCTCTCGATAGAAGGACCTTGATACTTTCTTCAACTGAACATTTGACAAGGAATACTCACTTGCTGATCTGAAAATACCTGTGTATTACTCTTTTGTGCTAAAATTTATAGCCAAGGAAAATATACAAGGGCACATGGAAACCAGGTTGATACTTCAAATGGGGCTCCTACTCCAAACAATGTGAGGTCTAATTGGGACTCCACATCAGGGAGACACCCTTTTTTGATGGATTTCTAGTATTGTCAACAAAAGCGAACTAGAAGGAGGGCCAGATGACAAACTATGACTGTTGAGTCTGTTTTGAACTTCTTACTTGAAATGGATCATCCTCAAATCATACTCCTAGGGTGTTTTTTGAACTTGCCTGCTAGTGAACTTTCAATCCCTGATGAGTCTCTCCATGACTTGTCTCATTTCAAGTTTGATGGTGAGGGTGATACATCCATTGTGAGCATGCATCTCTTTTACTTAAGTTCTGTGAATACTATGAAATTGAATGTGAAGATGTGGCTTGTATTTTCTTTCACCTCACCCTTGAAGGTCGAGTTAGTTGATAGTGTCACACTTTACCACTTGATTCCATTCATTCTCTTGAATACCTCATTAAGGAGCTTCATTAAGCATTTTATAGGTATGATTACCGAGATGTTTATAAAAGGATTAATCAAATAAGAATGAAGCTTAATGAATCAATTAAGGATTTCTATGATCGATTCCTTCACCTTTGTTATGAATTTCTAGAAGAAGGCACTGATTTGGATTTCTTTAAACAAAAGTTTGAGCATTTGGTTCATATCTCTTTGCATGGTGAACCCAAACCACCTGGTTTTTCTACTTCCCCAACTCTTGTAAGTCACGAGACACCCCTAATTTCAGAGGAGGAACTTACTATTATTTTTGTTTCTTTTCCTCCTCCTTTTTCAGTTCTGATGCGAGTGCCCCCTTGGGATGATAATAAAGTTGGGAATTATGAAAATAAAATTCCTAATCCATCTTCCCATCCTCCTTCCACTTTTCATGATTCAAATCCCATGGAGGAAATCCTTGAAAGGTTCATGAAGCCTATGGTGAAGACTAATAATTCTATTCCTCGACATGGTATTAACACTCATAACTCTAGTATCAAACCTTATGTGGATTCCTGTCATCCTCTATCATCCCTTCTCATGATCCCTTTTCCCATGATTTTCTTGATCAACCTATTCCAAACCAAAAATTGAGTAGGTGCAGGGTAGTCGCACTTTGTAGGTAGAGGAGTGCGAAGGTGAGATTCTTTCAATATCTCTTATCTTTTTCAAAATCCTCCATGTGAAGATGGTGTTTTCTCATTCTTGGATGATAATGAATATGGTAATCTTGGTCGTCAATCAAATATAATCAATTATCCTAATCAATCTGAAGTCTTGGGAAACACTCATTCTAATGAGGATGACTCTGTTGAAATATATGATGATGAATTCCTAGGTGCACCATATGATCTTTCAGCTTCTCAAGAATATTTTATTTCATAAAATTTAGATTTCAAATCTATTTCTTTCAAAGAAGATTCACTTATGAACGCTTCTTCCTCTTCACCTCCCTATCCCTTATGCTCCACTGTTTGTAATGCATCAACTTGCAATGAAGTTACTCCATGCTCTTCAAGTTCTTCATTTGATGAGTTAACTTCTCAATTGATACAAGGTAGTGAGATTATCCATGATGAAGAAGAACACAATGAAATTATAGAGGATCCTTTCCATTCCTTATCATCTCCTGTTTTTCTTGGGGGAACTCTTCGAATTAGTTAACTTGTGAGCTTTCTCCAATTCATACATCTTCAGATTTGTGATCAGAATAATCTTACGGCTTGAGTAATTTGTTTGTTGAAGTTGTAAAATATGATCAAACCAATGATAATGGTGATTTTGTTAACTTAATCGATGACAACTGACCACATGCAATCTGTGATCTGAATAAGTTTACAAAATGTTGTTATCTGTCTTTTTAAAGTTCTAGAACTTGTCAGGAAGTTGAGGCACTTCAACTCTTGTTGATGGTTATGTCAGGTTCTTGTTATCTTGGTGAAATTCCTGAACCATGTCAGATCTGAATTTTCTCACAAAATACTTTTATTTGTATTGTTTCACTGGATGCAAACTCATTCTTGATGGATTTTAGAATTTCTTGTTACAATTTTCCTATTTATTGAGATCAAGTTTCTGATCATACTACTATGGTGGATTCATCCCCATGCAAATATATTGTATCAGATTCAGGTTTGGAGTGTATACCTTTCGCAAATGTACGAAATTGCGAAGCACATCAATTTGAAGAATAATTTTGGCCGAAGAATCCATATCTGTTGAATGCTATGTTAGATAATCAACTCCTATTCTTTTTTGTGGATGTCTTGATGACGCCAGAAATCCTCTTAAGTGTTAGCAAGTGCTTGAGTTATTTATTGCATCAAGTTCCTCTTTTTCATACATTACACCATGTATGGTTTCATATATTTTCTATACTAGCATTCCTCTTCAATTATTTCGATGATTATGATGCTTGTATAGTTTGTCACCAGTTACGGGAAGATGATTTTTCACATTCGAGATGCGAGGAATTTGGTTCTATTTTTCAAAGAATTTGCGGAACTATTCAAATTAATTTATCCTTGTTAATTACAAACTGGGAATTTGATGCCTTAATTAGCCCATATGACCATGATTCTATTTCTGATGACTATCATTTAACTTGCCATTTTACCATCAACATATCTGATGAAAGTTGTCCTACATCCTTTGATCCTTATGGTTTAACATCTCACTATTCGGTTACTTGTCAAGTAGTTGAGGAACTTCAACCTTCGTTGATGGTTATTTTAGGTCCTCAATGTCTTGACATTCCAACTAAATATAATCAGATCCATTTTCCCTCACAAGATTCTCATCCAAACACTTTTATTCTAATTGAAAATTCACCTTTTCAAGGATTTTGAGGTTTTCAAGAGGATTTTTTTGAATTTCATGATCCCATCTATGATTTCCTGGAAGCATCTCTCTTAGAAATCCCTTTTGCTAATAATAAGTTTTGGTCTTTTCTCATGCTTGCTAAGTAAGATAATGCAGATGAAGATGCCTTCATAGGAAGTCTTTGAGGCTTGTTTGATTATGGATTTCTTCAAAAAGGTAAGACTCTAAAATGGCTAGAGGTGGTTTTTGTGACACATCTTTCAACCAACAAGAAAAAACTTCTATTTGTTGTGCAAGTTATTCAAACTCTTATATTTTTTGTTGCACACTGCTTTATATTAATTTTAATTAGTCATATATTTTTTATTGCAGGTCGGGAACAACTATGGTTGCTTCACTAGAAGTTTCATTAAAATTTACCATGACCTTCTAGCTGGTTAGGTTAGGAGTAGGTCTAGCTAAATTTTAGTTTTCCCCTCTTATAGTCATCTTGCACTCATTTTCTATAGTCTCTCTTGTGTTTTCTAACTTTTGTGTTGCATCCTCTTTTCGGTTAGCCCCCATTTCCTTTGTATTTCTGATTTTGGTTTTTGTTGTGTCTTGTCTCTTCTTTTGTGTTTTGTTTAATAATACTTTGCATGAAGGATGTTCCCTTTGGCTCGAAAGACAATGTGGAAATATAGAAAAGCGTCCTATGACACTGCAAAATTTGGATAACCTTTAGTCCTTCTTCTTCGTCTTGGTTCATACCTTTTGGTCAATGAAGTTTTGATGGAAAATATGATCCCTGTGTAAGGATAACTTTGTGTGAAACCATGACACCCATATATTTTCTAGTAGCCTCGTTTCTATACTTGGTTTTTATGTTTCAATGTTTCCCATGTTGATCCAATCAAGTAGAGAAGGACAAGGGGAAAATCTAAATGAGAAAAAAAATATCAAAGGTTTTATATATGCTTCCCTAAAGGAACAACCTCTTTTTCTCTGAATAAGTTGAGATCCCTCGTCCACCCCATGAAGTGAATAAGCGTCGATGCATAATCATATGTAAAATAAATAAATAAAGGGTGAAAGAAGGGAAATGCTTCTTGCACAAGGAGGTAAAGCAATCAACTCCATCGAGATGCTGTCCAGGCTCGCTAGAAGTAGAGCAATGTTTGGGTTCCTAAAGTGACTCTGCTAGGGTATTTTCTAGGTCTGCTAGCAGTGGAGCAACACTAAGGATGAGGAAATATACTCTAAATATCCTAAGCTGGCGAATAAAATTACCCTTCTCCTATTTCAAAACATTTCAATATCATTGTCTTTATGAATGTGTTCAACTGAGAAACATATTAAGGGTACTATATCTATAACTAGGTTAAGTGGGGAAACTAGAGTAATTTGCACATAGAATCAATACTTCCTGAGAAACTAGACCCTGCATGAAAGATCTGATCGAGGCAAAGAAGTTGAATTTATACTAGTGTGTCATTAAGTGTTGTCGCTATGAAAAACACCCTCCAAATGTTTTCCTACACTTGAATTTTGGAGCGTATTATTGATCTTGCGATCGGTCGTTCTGTAGCCAATTCTTGGCCAGTTGATGCTTTATTAAGTCTTTGAGCTCCCTTTTTGGATTGTAAGCGTCGAAGTCATCTACTCACATATGCTTAGTCTGTAATGAATCCATGAGCACATTCCTTCACACAAGCTTGAAAAGGCTTAGAAAATTCCATCAAGACAATGGATGTGCAATGTTCAATTCATGTCAACAGTCAGTGTGCATTTTCATTCATAGTCTCTCACTTATGGATGCGTTTGTACTTCTATTTCGGTGAGCTTTTCAAATTGTCTCTTTTGCACACCTTCGCTTTCATGAGTGTTGTTTTCATGTTTTCGATTATCGCTTTTGCTTTCTTTCACCTTAATTAGTTTTGTTTTCATGTTATCTTTTCTCTGGCATGTGTCATTTTCATAGTCATTCGGATATCGCAAGTGTCATTCACACTTCTATTTTCATATATAGAAAATGTCATCTTTTGGCATGGGAAGTGTCACATATCACAATAAGTGGAGTTTTGGTTTGTTTCAAGAGGTAACTTTGGTGTTGATGAGCCCTACTAGTCATGTAGAAATTTTTTACACTCATTCCCAACGTTTCATGCACTATCACACAAGTGTTGTCATTGTTGTCACAAATTGTATCTTTAGTGTCGCACTTGGGGAAAGCCATCACAATGTCATTGCATTGGGGGAAGTATGTTTTTCATGTGTTCTGAGTGATCAATGTTGTATCGTCAACTATTCTAAGTGTGTGATCATACTTAAGTTCATCAATGTTAACTCTAGTCTCATTGATCTCGCACTTAGCCAAGTCTTGAAAACTTCCCAAATGAACAACCTAGCATCACTCAACCCTCCTAAACTACACACTGTGCAGTATCAACCCTCAAGCTCCAACCTTTCCTCTTGGAAATACTCATTGTGTAGTCACAGTTCCCAACCTTGACCCTTAAGCTTTATAACTGCGCAATTTCCGCCTCCTTGTCAACCTTAACTATGCACTATGTAGTGTCAAGCCACAAGCTTCTAGTCTGACACCTTGAGCTGCAAAATCCATGAGACTGTTCTCCCTCTAGAACTGTGCATTGGGAAACTTCAATCCTCAAGCCTCAACCTTGACCCCTTGAACCTCTCAACTACATAATCTCCCAACTTGTTCTGCTACCAAAATTGCGCATTAGGAAACTTCAAGCCACAAGCCTCAACATTGAGCTCTTGAGCCCCTCAACTATGCAATCACCTATATTGGACTCTTTGTACTGTACACTGGGAAACTTCAAGGATCAAACCTTAAGATTGAACTCCTGAGTCCCTCAACTGCACAATTCCTTAAGTTTTTCCTTCCAAAACTGCGCATTGGGAAACCTTAAGCATCAAGCCCCAACCTTAAGCTCTTGAGCGCTTCAACTGTACAATCCGATGACCTTGGCCATCCTAAACTGTGTATTACATAGTTTCAAGCCTCAGTTGCGGACCTTGGCCTGTAAACCAGTGTAATCCATAAGTCAATCACTCAACCAGTCACCCTTTCCAACCCTAACAAGCGATTTCATGAAACATGTTAGATTAGGAGTTTTTAGACTGATGTTGTTTGTCATGAATGATTTTTAGTTTTGGATACTCTCTCTTATCATGACAGAATAATGATGGAGGAAAAGGAGAAGGAGACCATGCTAGAAGACACCTATGGAGCTAAAGAGACCATATGGTGATGAGCTGAGAAGATGAAGGAACACAATATTACAACATAAGATAAAATATCAAGATCACATTCAAGACTCCTTACCTTCAATTCATGAGGAGGAGGAAGAAGAAGAACATGCAACATATTTCAAGAAGACACAAAGAAACTAGCAACAAAGGGTGACTTGATATTTCCATGTCATCACCAAGTCCATGTAATTAGTATCATGTCATGTTGTGTCATGAGTCATAATGTGCCGAATCATTTTGTGGATTATGTAAATTCTATATGGGAGAAACGTAACGTAAAGTGGAAGTCCAAGAGTCATCCATGTAATGTGAAAAGTCATGTAGGAAGTCAAAAGGCCATAGATGTTCGGTGTGGAGCATGATTATTTAGAGGTCTTTGTTTCAGCTGGATGTATACCATAGGAAGTTTGTACACTCCTCTATGCGGGGGGATGCGGGGGGTCTTGTCTCCCCCGCAGGGGTTTGGGGGGGCTGATCCCCCTCGGATGGGGGGTTCGGGGGCCAGCGATCCCCCAACGGGGGTTTTGGGGGCAACGACCCGAAGCTAAAAACAAATGTAAAATTGCCTTGTAAAAGTATAGTAATTTCTAGTCAATTTGGGCCGTTCATTAGGAGAATGATCTGACAGTAGAACTTATGTTTAGTTTAGGGTTTTTTCCCTAGAAGGCAACCCCTCTCTTTGTATGAGGGCATTGTATTTGACACTGTGTAATAGATGCGTATTATCTGAGCAACAAATAGAGAGGTGAGACTGTGAGAGAAAACAGAGGATATTACAGTGGATTTGTTGTAGGTTGTGTCTCTTCATTTTGCTGGATAATAGAAAGGAAGGACTGGCTGTTCGGGGTGGACGTAGCCCAAACTGGGTGAACCATGTATATCTATGTCTCTCTTGTTTTATGCATTTTTCTGTGTTTATATTTCTGCAATATTTTATGTGTTCCATTGCTCTGTAATATATAATTTTCTAAGAACTGGTATCAAAGCCGAAGGTCTATTTGGCTGATAAACTCGCAGGAAAGAAGGGTTCCGAGTTCGAGTGGGAGAAATGGCGAAAGATGGTAGGTTTAGGGTCGAGAAATTTAACATCCAAAACTTCTCGATGTGAAAGATGCAGATGGAAGATTATTTGTATTAGAGAGATCTGTACCTACCATTGGGCACGAAAACAAAGATGCCGATGGGTATGATAGATGAAGAATGGAACCTTCTCGATAAAAAGGCACTCGGAACAGTACGGTTGTGCCTCACAGCGTTGGTCGCCTTCAACATTTCCAAGGAAACAACAACAGAGGGTTTGGTTAAGGCGTTGGAGAAACTATATGAAAAACCCTCGGCCTCAAACAAGGTATTTCTTATGAAACAATTATTTAATATGAAGATGTCAGAAGGTGGATCTGTTGCAGACCATTTAAATGATTTTAATACTGTTATAAGTCAGTTATGTTCTGTAGGGGTAAAATTTTATGATGAAGTTAGATCTCTGTTATTCTTATGCTCATTGCTAGAAAGTTGCAATGGTTTAGTAATGGCCATTAGTAATTCTATTTCTGGATCTAACACTTTAAAGTTTGATGATGTTGTCAGTGCTATCCTTAGCGAGGAAATGTGACGGAAAAGCTCCGATGAAACATCGGGTAATTCTTTGAGTGCAGAGTCTAGGGGAAGAAAAATGGAAAGAGGAAAGAGCTCAGGATATCACAGTAAATCAAGGAAAGGCAGATCCAAGTCCAGATTGGGGATAATGTGCTGCAATGCGGAAAGAAAGGACACCTAAAGAAACACTGTAGATCTCGAAAAGGAAAAGAAGGAGATGCACAACAAGAAAACAATCATGAAGCAAATGTGATAGGTGAGGTGTTACGCTTTGATTCTTTCTTTTGAAAATATTACTGATTCATGGGTGGTAGATTCAGGGGCCTCAATCCATGCCACACCTGATAAGAAATACTTTCATGACTATGTTCAAGGAGATTTTGGACAAGTTCATTTGGGTTATGATAAACCTTGTGAAATTGTTGGAATGGGTAAGGTTCTTGTAAAACAACAGAATGGAAACCAATGGCTACTAAAGGAGGTAAGGCATGTTCCAGATCTAAAGAAAAAATCTGTTTTCAATAGGGCAGTTAGGCAGTGAAGGCTGTGTGACAACTTTCACAGATAAAGCTTGGAAGGTTACCAAAGGAGCCCTGGTAATAGCAAAAGGTGAAAATGTTGGTACTTTGTATTTATGTAATGGTATTTCTAATTCTGTTAATGCTTTAACTTCCAAAGGAGTAGATGCAACATTATGGCATCATAGGCTCAGACACATGAGTGAAAAGGGGATGAAGATTCTTCACTCAAGGAATTTGTTGCCAGGTTTGAAGAATGTTGATTTGGACTTCTGCGAGAATTGCATTTATGGAAAACAAAAGAGAGTCAGATTTCTCAAAGTTGGGAAAGAAAATAAGAGCGAAAAATTAGAGCTTGTGCATACAAATGTATGGGGACCTGCTCAGGTATCATCTCTCGGTGGCTCTCATTATTATGTTACTTTTATTGATGATGCAACTAGAAAAACTTGGATTTATTGTATTAAGAATAAATCTGATGTATTTGATGCTTTCAAAAAATGGAAAGCTTTGGTTGAGATTGAGATAGGAAAGAAATTGAAGTGTCTCAGATCAGACAATGGAGGTGAATATTGCAACAAAGAGTTTGATAGGTACTGTTCAGAGCACAGAATTCGCAGAGAGAAGATAGTTCCAAGAACACCACAAGAAAATGGCGTGTCAGGAAGGATGAACAAAACAATCATGGAGCATGCAAGGTGCATGAGATTGCATGCAGGATTGCCTTTACAATTTTGGGCATATGCTATAGATACTGCTATTTATCTAATAAATAAATGGCCTTCAAGTTCCTTGGATGGTGGTGTTCTAGAGGAAGCATGGACAGGTAAAAACGTAAACTACTCCTTTTTAAAGCCTTTTGGTTGTGAGGCCTTTGTCCATATTAATAAAGAAAATAGAACAAAGCTTGAGGCAAAGTCAAAGAAATGTACCTCTATTGGATATGGTGTTAATGATTTTGGTTATTTCATATATGATTACGAAAATCACAAAATCATTAGGAGAAGAGATGTAATATTCAATGAAAAGGTCTTGTACAAGAATCAGTTGGAGGAAAAGAAACAGGAAAAAGAAAACAAGGAATACGCAGTTCTTGATGAAATCACTGAAAAAGTAAAGGTGCCTGAAAATAATAATTAATCAACAACCACAACAACAACAACCACCACAACAACAATAGGCACCCCAAACACCTAAAAGTGGTGTTAGAAGAACTACCAAGATAAGTATACCCCTTGAACGATACTCTCCTTCATTATATTATATATTGTTGACTGATTCTAGTGAACTCGAATGTTATGAAGAAGCAATGCAGGTTGAAAGAAGGGAGAAGTGGGAGGTAGCCATGGAAGAAGAGACAGACTCCTTAATGCATAACTAGACTTGGGACTTAGTCAAGTTCCCTGCAGGAAAAACTACATTGAAGAATAAATGGGTTTACAAGCTGAAGGAAGAAGATGGAGGAAAACAGAGGTACAAAGCTAGACTTGTGGTGAAGGGGTTTGCACAGAAGAAAGGTATTGATTTTGATGAAATATTTTCTCCTGTTTCTAAAATGACTTCAATCAGAACTATTTTAAGTCTAGTAGCAGTTGAAGATTTGCATCTTGAACAGTTAGTTGTAAAGACAACCTTTCTCCATGGAGATTTGAAGGAAGATATATATATGTAGCAGCCACAAGGATATGAGGTAAAGGGAAGGAGAAACTAGTGTGCAGGTTGAAGAAGAGCTTGTATGGCTTAAAATAGGCTCCAAAGAAGTGGTATCTAAAATTTGACAAGTTTATGTCTGAACAAGGTTATACTAGATGTCACTCTAATCATTGTGTTTATCTGAAAAAGCAAAATGATGGAAGCTATATTATATTGTTGTTGTATGTAGATGACATGCTTTTTGCAGGGTCTAACATGCAAGAAATAAATGTGCTCAAAAGAAAATTGGCAAATTCATTTGCAATGAAGGATTTGGGACTTGCAAAACAAATCCTTGGTATGAGAATAACTAGAGATAGGAAAAATCGTAAATTAACATTGTCTCAGAATGAGTACATACAAAAGGTGTTGAAAAGATTTAATATGCACATTGCAAAACCAGTTAGTACACCTTTTGCTAGTCATTTAAAACTTAGTAAGGAAATGTGCCCAAAGAACCAAGAAGACATGGATTATATGTCTAAAGTTCCATATGCATTAGCAGTTGGAAGCTTAACGTATGCAATGGTCTGCACAAGGCCTGATATTGCACATGCAGTAGGAGTTGTAAGCAGGTACATGAACAATCCAGGAAAGGAACATTGTATGTTAGTGAAATGGATAATCAAATATTTGAAAGGTACCACAAATCAAGCATTATGCTTTGGTGGTTCAAACATTTCTCTACAGTGATATGTTGATGCATATATGGCAGGTGACAGAGATAACAGGAGGAGCACTACAGGATATGTATTTACTGTAGGTGCAACAGCTGTCAGTTGGGTTTCAAAAATCCAAAGTGTTGTTGCACTTTCAACAATAGAAGTAGAGTATGTTGCTGCTACAGAGGCTAGTAAAGAAATGATTTGGTTACAAAGGTTT
>APFE031317191.1:0-13042 GCA_000404065.3 Pinus taeda | reverse complement strand
ATTCCAGAATGGATTGAAGAGGCTCGCAGGGAATGGTTTTCACATCCCGGGCTCTCCCAACTCATTTCTCAATTGCAGGCGGATCTAAATCCCACCAAGGGCTACTCGTGGCAAAATGAGATTCTTCGCTACAGGGACAGAGTCATAATATCACCAACATCCAGCCTCAAAAGTCGCATTTTGGCAGAATTGCACTCATCCCCCCTTGCAGGACATTTAGGCTTTCATAAGACGTATGCTCACACTAGAAGATCATTTTTTTGGATAGGCATGAAAAAGGACATCCTTACTCTTGTAGCAGAATGCGATGTATGTCAACGCCACAAAGGGGAGACCGTCAAAGCACAAGGCACATTACAACCATTGCCCATCCCAGCATCAATATGGACGGAGGTTTCTATGGATTTCATTACAGGTCTTCCAAAGTCTGGAAACAAGTCAGTCATCATGGTGGTTGTGGACAGACTTTTGAAGTATGCTCATTTCTGTGCCCTACCCCATCCGTTTACACTGACTTTGGTCGCTCAATATTTCATGGATCAGATCTTCAAATTGCATGGCATGCGCACTTCTATTGTGTCCGATCGTGACCCGATCTTCACTAGTAATTTTTGGCAGGAACTCTTCAGGCTACAAGGCACCCATCTAAAACTCAGCACTTCCTATCATCCACAAACAGATGGTCAAACTGAAGGCGTCAACAAATGTCTGGAAACCTACCTTAGGTGTTTCACTTCAGAAAAGCAACATCTTTAGGTTTAGTGATTACCTCTGGCTGAATGGTGGTATAACACCAACTATCATGCCACCACCAAAATGACTCCCTATGAAGCAGTATATGGTCAACTCCCTCCTTTCCCTACTTCTTATATCAAGGGATGCTCAAAGGTACAAGCAGTGGATCAACTCCTACAAAGCTGTTCAACCATGCTCACCCATCTTAGAGAGAATCTTCATCAAGCTCAAAACCGCATGAAGCAACAGGTAGACCAGCATCGCTCAGAGCGCCAATTTCAGGAAGGGGATCAGGTATTTTTGAGGCTGCAGCCCTATAAGCAAACATCACTCAAAGACAAGGGCTGTCAGAAACTATCTCCAAAATTCTATGGACCATATCAAGTACTTCAGTGCATTGGAGAAGTAGCATACAAGTTGGATTTGCCGCCTACGGCAAAAATCCATCCAGTTTTTCATGTCTCATGCCTCAAGAAAGTGATTGGGAACAATTGCAGAATTCAAACCAGTGTACCTGAATTGGACGAGGAAGGGTCAACCTGGCTCCAACCTGAACAGGTCCTGGACACACGAGAATGGCCCCTGCGTGGCCGAGTGATTAAGGAAGTCCTCGTCAAGTGGAAAGACACCTCTCCAGAAGATGCAACTTGGGAACCAGCCACTATTCTTCAGCAGTTCCCGCAGCTTCAGCCTTGAGGACAAGGCTATTCTTAAGGGGGAGGGCATGTTAGGGTCCCACCCTAATCCGCTTATTTATGTAGTGGGATCACGTCACAATAAAGAGTCAATAAAGCCCATATTAATAATTGTAAGTGGTTAACCCACTGTTTATTACTGGACCACAGTTAGTTGCAAATGGGCCTAGTATTAGATAGATGGTATTAATAAAACCCATGGTATTGATCCATGGTATTACATGTATGAGTCATATATAAAGGATAGAGACTCCCTGTGAGGGCATCGTGTCTTATTTTTGAATCAATCTCTGCTCTATTGGAGGTTGCCCCCTCGAAGAGGCCCGCGAACATTGCTTCTGAATAATAAAATATTTGTTGTTGACTCTCACTATTCTATGTTCTGGGTATTTTTCTTCGCATATTTTGTATTTGGGTATCTTTTGCAGGTTAAAAGCATAACAAAGTGAACTCCAAAATATATACGCAATTGTTCTTAAGATAAACTACATATGTACACGTTTACTCTGCATAAAACTTGAGTACATATCTTAAATCACATAATTGTTTAATTGAATCAATTTAAATCTAAACCACCCATTGAATCAAATATTGAACCATTCGCGGATCAATGAAGCATTCCCAGTCATACTTTTGTAGTACTATAATTGATCAACATTTGAATCCACAACTCAATTAACCCAAACACCACTGCCAGATACAGATCAAGACATCATTGACAGACAACAACAAATAGAATAGACATCATGAATTGTAAACAACACTGCGAACCCTTACCAGATCTAACTCAGAATATATACACGACAATTATTAAGTAGAATCAGTGTTTCAATTCATTTCAAAATTTCAATTTCTTATTCAGAATTTTGTACGCTATTGTTCTTCATGCAACTAGTGTATGTACATGAAATCAGTGAATGTAAACAACGTATATCTAGTTTACTTAATTTATTATAACATTCATTAGTAAGTTAACTTAACCTTTGCATTATTAATTCATCAACCATCCAATATGCAGTAAAGAATAGATAAGTCACATAACATGAGCAACACACATAGAACACCAGGATTTTAGGTGGAAACCCAATGTGGGAGAAAACCAATGTTGTCTATCTTCTTTCTTATTATAAAATCTTCATTACATTTGATACTGGTGGAAACTCTTACCAGTATGCAGGCACCCACCTGAAGGAGGCTACAACCTCTACTCTTTTCCAACACCTACTAGAAGGGAGCTACAATCCCCTGATCTCGTTTATCGGCTCCTATCGGAAGGGAGCTCCTACCCGCACATTCAAGGTTGTAACCCTCAACACCTTGTGGACCTCGTTTCATAATATTTCATATTGGATCCACCTATCAAACAATCATCAAACAACATGTAGGCCACCTTTCATCATATTTTCAAACTGGATCCATATCAACAATATGCCTAAACCAAATATACCAAACCGAAATACTGAGTCACAAACACTAAATCACTATAAACTAACTGAATCTCTAAGAATACATAAGCCAGTAAGTGATCTCCAAAATATATAAGCGATTGTTCTTAAGATAACCTATGTATGTATGTGTTTAATCTGCATAAAACTTGAGTGCATATATTAAATCACATAATTGTTTAACTGAAGCACTGTAACACTAAACCACCCATTGAATCAAATACTGAACCATTCATGGATCCTTGAACCATTCCCAGTCATACTTTTGTAGTATTATAAATGATCAACATTTCAATCCACAACTAAATTAACCCAAACACCATTGTCAGATACAGATCAAGACATCATTGACATACAACAACAAATATAATAGATATCATGAATTGTAAACAACACTGCGAACCCTGACTAGATCTAACTCAGAATATATACACGACAATTATTAAGTAGAACAATGTATATACACACTTAGCAAGTGTAACACTCGCGTACAGATCCCAACATACTGAAAAACATATCTTAGAATATGTATGCAACTCGACAGAAACAGATCCGCGTATGTACACGACTATTCAAAAGCAAACCAACGTACATATTTTAAATCACTGAGATATACCTTCATTGTAACCACAACTTACATGTTACAACTTTCACTATCACATATTCAGATCATAGCATCTATACAACCACAAATCTATCATTGTTAGCTACATGCATAAATAAATCAATCAAATGTATTCATTAGTCTTTACTACGCTTTCAGATTTATTAGATCTGAACCATCTCCTTGCTCCCTGATGCACATCTGTTTCAGATCAAATCACATATGAATAATTCATTTACTTGCACACTTAACACCTTGATCTCCATCTCCTTATATAGGTTTTTCCTTTGCCAATACCTTAGGTAAATCCTTTGGTAAAGTTGATGGTATTTGTTGACGGGATCAAATAGACATTTCCACCCCAATTAATATGGGAAAATATCATGGTAATGACCCATGGTATCCAGATTTCCATGGTTCAGATTATATACATGACTTTTTCTCACAAGACTTGTGGATGTACGCGACCCTTATTCATAGGAATCGTGTATATTTTCTCAAACTTTACTTTTGTCATCCATCTGTCACTGAACTTTCATTTCTCTGTCCATAACATCTGTTCCAATATGCATGATTTCCACAGTCATCATATTATCACAATATTGACATCAAGTACATCTTTTTCAAGTAGATTGCCATCAAGGACAACACATTAGCCATAATGCCAAAGAACAAATATGATGGTGGTGAATGTGAGAAAACAATCTCACTAACTAATTCCAACATTTTAGAACACATACGTCTTGTTTGTGCAGAACATCAATTTTTTTTTCCAAATACAACAAATTCAAATATGTTGTGTAATCTAGATCTGTTTCCAGTTGGCACAATTGTTGTTATTGTTATTTCAACAACACAAGCATGGATGTAACACATGCTATAAATCAAAGATGGAAACACCAAAGAGGAAAGAGCAATAATAAGCTCATATTTATTTGCATGTTTCAATGATATTAACTTATTCTCCACCTCTTATATGGTTTATATATATTGTCTTACAAATATTGCATATGTAATGGGTTCAAGTGTATGACAAACTTTTTCCAATTTATCTTTTAATTTAAAAATAATTGCAACAAAATATATTTCTGCTCATATTGCTAAAAAAAAATTGTTAAAAAACAAGAAAGAATTTTTTGGCCTTCACAATTAACATTCATACGTCCATTGAAAGTAGAGAAGAAGTAGAAAGTCTCATAAGGCTACTTTCTTCACCGACTGGAATATGCACGGTAAAATATATATATATATATATATATATATAGTTCTTAAACCTCGATTTACTATATCAATTTTGCAGCATTGACAAGAACTATTGACACCAAAAAGTGCATATACAAATCCCTTTGACGTTGCATGTGAAAAATGTAGTCATCCAATCACATTTCCCGGAACAATGAATGAAAATATAGTTTATTGTGCTAATTGCAAGCAAAATTGTCCATTTGTCTACTTTTTATCAATTGAATTATATGATACTAGAAAGCAACAAGACTACAACGTATTGTATTCCTAGAGAGGTGGAATTGGAAAAAGTGTTTCTTGATTTACAAAAGGTTTCCTATCAGCAATATTGTGTATACAAATCAACTATTATTGATTAGTTGGCTAGTTTCCATATCTATGGCACGTTTACAGTAAACCATCAAAACATGATTATGCACATACAATAATATATATATTTTTAATTTGCATTGTTAATTGATGTTTGTAAATATGCAATTAATATTTCGAATTCACCGTGAAACTAATCAGCATTGTGTATTTACTTCGTCTTTCATTAGTTATTAACATTGTATAAATGCATTCCAATGAATTTGTTTGCTTAAGTTACATCTTTTGTATTATGCTATTTACTTATATTATATATACTCCACCAACTCCATAATTTTTACCTTCGCACATGAAACATGCATTGCTTACACATGGACTTTAGCTCTACACATACCTTGCTTTGGCGGTCTTTAACTCAGACATGTATTAGAGTTAGCTTTTTCAAGTGGGGAGACTTGTAACAGAGGCCTATAGACATTACCAAATGAGCGAGACTATCATTGTTGACTTTACACTTGGTTTATATATAAATAACATTGGAAATATTTTCTAAGTGATATTTATCAAATTTGATAAGTTGTTCCAACTAAATAATTATTGTGAATTTAAACTGAATTTACTTTGTGTTGCATGAATCGAAGTCATAATATACATTAACTTCTTCCAATGTATAAAATATTTTTCTTTCTTCATGCTTTTGCAATATTGCAGAAATGGTGAAATGATATTTATCCTTTACTTTCGCACATGCTTTACCTGCGCACATAGTTTATTTTTCCATAGCCTTTTCCTTCACACATGCATTTATTTTTCACAGTCATAAACTCCATACATTCTTCTACCACACAAAACTTCTCTTCTATACACATTCCCACCTCCGCACACTTCTTCCATACATCTCCACCCCGCTCATGACTTCTTCCACACATGTCCACTTCAAATTATTGCTTTCCTGAATTTGTCCTTTCTCACATACTTTCCTACTATTAGGTGGATAAATATTGTCTTGCAGAAGAGAGAAGATCTCCCTAGACTCAATGATTGAATCTAGTAACAAGCAAACACACCAATAAATCTTTCTCTAGGTTCATCTTTATTGAATCATAAATAAGAGTAATGGAGTATAGAATCCATACCTTTTAATCAAAATGCCTGTTGAAGATCCTTGCTATGGTTTGTACAACCTTTCAATGCTCATAATTTAGACCTGCAAACGCACTAACAAACAAAGGATCAACAACATATGATATATAAATGATCCAATACAACCTATACTAGTGATCAAGGAGACTACTACCTAATATCATAACCAATGGACAATGAAAGTAAGCATACAATATATCATATCCAATGGACAATATAGTGAGAAATAAATACTCTTTTGTATTATAATTGAATGAAAAGGAGAGATGCAACCTAGCCTTAATGTTGGCAAATCTCCTTCCAATAGTCTCCGATCCTCCCTTAAATGACAAGCTTCCAGCCTCAATTTGACAACATAAGTTTACATCAAAAGTAAACCCCTTCCCCTCTAGTCTTTAGTGAATTTATAAGACAAGAGGAGAGGGTTAGAGATCCTCTTTATAAGGATCAAATCCACAAAGATGGGGATTATGGTTCCATAATGAGAGGGAACATATTCATGAACCATGGGATGAGGCCCAAATAGGTAGGGGTTTGATTCCTTCTTGTTGGTATAATATTCCCCGACAAAGATTATAGAAATTTCCTTTTATTTTTACCTATGTGAAAAGGTGGTCACACTTTTTAATGGAAAACAGAGTTACAAGTTGTGTAGAGTACAATGATTGGAACTACATTTGTGCAGATAATTGCTAGGAAAAGTTCAACACTGCTTGAAAATAGGTTTTTTAGCAATGTAATCGAGGATTCTTGTTGTTTTTAGAATGGTTTTGCTTCCAACATTGTAGAGGATTTCTTGCAAGAGTTCATTGGATAGTTAGAGATCCAGATTTGTGGTCATTTACCTAATGGTGACAAAATGACGTGTAATAGATTCCCCCCTAAAGTGAAAAGTTGAAAAAGGTGTTTGAGGACTGAAGTGCTTTATCATGCAAAATTTCATATTTGAGACCAACTGGTTGGAGACCTGAAACAAACAACCAAGGATTACAATAAAATATCATCATATAGTCATCAGTGAGGTAGGAATTCCCATACTCAGAGTACAAGTGTCTCAAAGAACAAGTATGAAAATGTACAAATATTCATGTCAATAATAGATTCAGTATGGATGCAACCATCAATTAGGGATCTATATTTACAATCATGAATATTTAAAAACTCCACATAGCCTGGATGGATGAAACTAGATACAGGGTCTTGGTCTTCATTTCTATTGGTCCATAGTAAAAATCTGACCATGTGAGTGAATGCCTCGAAGTCGAACATGGTAGAAACCACTTAATTATTGGCCAATGATGTGGAGTGTTAACAGGTACGAGAGAAATCACCAATAATGAAAATGGTTCTCAAGGTACTTCAGTACAATCTACGAGATATGAACAAATGTTCTAAAGTCGAACACACATAGAATTGTTTGATTGAAGGTCAATAATGAGAACCTGTCATCAAAAGCGAGAAACCTGCCATTGAGACATGTAGTCTCCAAGGAACTAAAGGAGGTTTCTAGGTCAACTTCCTTGATAACGAGCTAAAGTCGATAGGAAGCTATCTGTCACAAGAGATCTTATGACATGAAACTCATGTCAAGTTTTGAAGAACAAATTTGGAGTAATTCAAGACTGACTCAGGGATGACTGACACGATTGAAGGATATGATTTGCAAGGTAATTTTGACTAAGGCTAGACTTCTCTTGAACATATTGGCAACATGAAATTTTGACTTGGCAACATTTGACTCAAAAAATAAGATCAAGAACCATTCTAA
Source organism: Pinus taeda (assembly GCA_000404065.3). NCBI lineage: Eukaryota > Viridiplantae > Streptophyta > Pinopsida > Pinales > Pinaceae > Pinus > Pinus taeda. The sequence goes on along the minus strand of APFE031317191.1, from coordinate 5,098 downwards.
AGACTTTCAATGATGTATGATCAATTGAGAGGCAAATGGATTTCCCAACCCAGACACAAAAGTGATGGAGTATCATGTTCAAGAGTGACATACTACCTTTTCACAATACAAAAATAAATGTTTCTTGCCCATTTTCCCCCACCATTACTGACAAGTACCTTTTTAATTTTACACAAGCTTGAGGAGGATAACATATGCTTTTCATGTAAGCTCATCCTTCAAATGAGTCCTTCTGCAATATTTTTAACGGACCACATGAAGGAGTGGTTTAGTCTCATCATGATTGACGAGTCATATATTGTTTAATTTTACGAGTCCAATATAGGGTTAACTCAACTCATTTTCATATTTTAAGAGTATAAAAAGACGAAAAAAGAGAACCCATGTAATTCTTTCAATGTAAAGTTTTAATGAGCCTAGAGAAAGTGAAGCTCAGTGGTTTTCATGTTTAGGGAATCAGGAGAAAAAGTTAAGTAAACTCCAAAATGTCCCTTTTCTTAAAATTAGTCTCTCAAGCTTAGAAAAGGGTAAAATAATGTAGGAGAAAACTCTTTTAGACATGATCGACTAAAGTATACCTTATTCCTAACTAGTCTACTTGGTCCGTAAAAGGGGTAAACTTAAACCAGTTAGAAGTCCTTTCATTTACTTTTACGAGTTTAAAAGAAACAAGTGTACTCAAAAATCTTTTTCATATTCCAAGAGTCATAAAAGAACTTAAAGATAACTCCAAGGGTTCTCTTTCTCGTTAGTTTAAAGAGTCCAAAAAAGTGATACAAGTATACTCGTCGAAAAATTGACCCGTTTAAAAAAAATAAGCCTGCAATTTGCACACTTAGTTTCAAAATCATGATAATTAGTAAAAAAATAGTGAAAAATATTCAAAATATTCAAAATTTTGAAGCTATAGGCAAAAATTGTTATTTTAATAGGCCTAATTTGCTCATAAAAAGTCAAAAAGTAAATAATTTTTACCATTTTGTTTTTTTTACCATTTCAAAGCTTTGAACGTGCTTTTTCTCCCAAATATTCAGGGGCAGATTGTGATCAATCCGGCAGATCATTTCGAGTACCGTCTTCTCCAGGTAAGAGATCTTTCCCCATTCTTGACATTCATGGTTTTTATTTGCATTTTGATGGTTTTCTTTTAGCTTTTTAGTGTTTTAAAAGCTAAAAACTACACTTGCGGGTTGTCGCACTTCTCCTATCTCAGGGGTACACAAGCCCTAATATCCCAACACGGCCGAGTGCGACTTGCGCATTCTGCTTTGAGAAAAAGTGCACAGATGTGCTCTGTTTCTCAAAGCAAGTGCACAAGGGGGAGAGGGCATTCAAAAAATAATTAAAACACTCAAAATTTTCTCCCAATCTTTTGATGCTTATTATCTAACATATTTTTCTCATCCATTGCAGTCTTTTTGCTTGTCAAAATGGAATGGAGAGAGAGAGAGAACACGCAGCCCAAGATATTTTTGTAGCTAATGATCCAACAACAATGCAATCACTTAGGAATTGTGGTTTGGCAAAAAGTTTCTTGATACTAGGCATGATGACCTAAATAGATTTGTTGACATGGTTAGTGAGAACCTGTATGTCTATGAACAATTCTTTGAAATTGGTGATCACACACTAACCATTGATGTCGAGGACATCAACGTTTTTCTATTCAACCCTAGGGCAGGCAGTGAACAAACAAATTATTACATAAGCAAGTATTGTATTCGTGGATCCAAACTAAGCAGTGAAAGAATTGAAATTGAGGATGTAAGGGAGCTTCCACTGAGGACCATCACATTCACCATTGCTCGCTTATGAAAAAGTGAAGCACTTCACCTAGCTACAAAAGCACAAATGCAGATTGCATTAGAGTTTGTGCAACCTATCGTATTCAATTGGTGTGAAGAGGTTCTAGCCAATTTAAAAGGACAACTCACCAGACTAAAGAGAGGATGGATGAAGCACTTTGGATACGGTTCGATTGTAGTAACAATTTCCCTGGAGAGGATCCTCATATTACGCCCAAAGGTATCCATGGAGATGATGGGTTTAAGAGACCCTTGTATGAAACAATGGGTTTCGTTGATGGCTTGCCACAGAGGTGGCTCAATGATTAGATTCACTCCAACATATTTTAGATGGTTGGGCTAGCATCTCCCCGTGATTGAGGATTACCCATACATAGGTACATATTTCAGAGGTGATCTAGATATCCCTATTCCTGAAGGAATACAATGGGGTGACCTAGGTAAAACTTCTCACTTTGGTTGTTTTTGTCTTTTTTTCAAGATTTTTTTGTTGTGTTTTTAAATTTCAGCCAAAGCTTAACTATCTAAATATTATGCAAATATGGGACTAGTCAGACCAACAACAATGTTACAAAAATCTAGGCATGGTGGAAAACCAATTCTTGTTGAGCAGGATCCAATTGTAGTGGAGACTTCAGCTGAGATTGAGGGATACCTAGAGAGGTTGACTATGGATATCCCAGACAACAAGATTGATGACCTTCCTCATCGTTATCAGAGGCATACAACATGTGTACTTGGGTGGATTTGTCATCTTTTACGACGAGTGGCTTGTGCTATTATCTGTTATCATGAGCGACATGCTTAGTTTCTAGGCATAGTACTAGATTTTGTCTTTTTGGTCTATCGACGTATATTCACATAATAAAGGCGTGGGCCTCATATGTTTTGGACTTCATTTTTGTAAAAAACAAAACTTTTTACATACATTTTAATCTATGGAGACTACTTCTATTTAATTACCTTATTTTATACAATGTTTGAATGACTATTGTTTCTTTTTACAAATGTTGCAAATGTCGATTTAAGACATAATTTGCCAATGCATCAGTTAATGTGTTTAAGTGACTTGGAATGTGTTGGTAGTCAATTTAATCGAATTCTCTTTCCAAGAGATGGACCCGTAAAAACCTCCTTAACATTGAAGAACTTCTAACTAAATAAATATGACTCAAGTGTAATACTATGAGTTGAGAATCTAATTTGACGATTAAACGATGAATACCAAATGAAATGGCATTAGATAATAGTTCAATGATGGCATTGTATTTTGCAATATTGTTCATTATGCGACCGAGGCATACTTCGTGCAAACTCACTAACTCATCGGTGGGTGAATAGATGACCTAAGCAACAAAAGAGAGATTTCGAGTACTACAACTAGTGTCATTAGCATATCCAATGTTAGTTTGAGGGATATTCGACATCTACAAATCAAGTGTAACATAATATAAGCAGCAGAAATAGAAGGAGTTTGTAAAAAAGAAATAAAATTTCCACATGTAGACTATGATACAACAATATATAATGTTCTCATGTAGTAATCTAAGCATAATACTTTTTCAAGTAAATTCCCATTTATGGGCTTAGACAAAGGAATCTCGTCACAATCAACTAGCTCATAAGCACCTTTTTTAAGTGCATGGTTTACAATATAGGGACCATGCCACAAATTTTTGAATTTTCCAACTCCTAAATTTTCATGTTCTTGATCGTAAACCAAGACCAAGTCACGTTCTAAATACACAAAGGAGTTACATTTGGGTCAAAATGTGCCTTAACACGCTTCTTATGAGCCTCGCTAGCCAATGCAGCATCACATTGAGTTTCATATAGATGTTTCAAGTATAGAAAATTCTCCTCCTCTACAAAAGTAACAAGAAGTAGTTCAATTGCTAGCTTTAGTGGCAAAATTTCGCATTCAATAGGCAAGACTACTTCAAGACTGTAAACTAACTAAAAGGGTGTAAATCTAGTTGCAGTTGTTACCGGGGTGTGATATACCCACAATTCTTAGAAAAGAATTAGATGCCAAGTTCGCTTATGGATCCCTATCATTCATTGAAGCACAATGCTCAAAACTTTGTTCATGACTTTTACCTAGTCATTGGCCTGCGGGTAATAGAGATTCGAGCTATCATGATGTAAGCCCAACTGCGCAGTAAGTTTGGTCATCATAAAGTTTCGAAAGTGGCTACCATGTTCAATGACGATGGCCTATGGGACACCAAACTGAGCAATCACATGATTGAATACAAAAAGAGTAGTGGTTTCACCATAATCCTTAAATGTAGGCATCACCTTGGTCCATTTCATAAAAGAATCCATAGCTAGGATAATATAGCCATGCCCCTCGACCGAGTGAGGATTACACATAATGAATTCTATGCCCTATTTCGCAAAGGGACTGGTGATGATTATTATGTGAAGAGAAGGAGGGGCATGCATTTTACGATGATGTATTTGACAATTATGACATTTCTAGACCGTAACAATGCAATCTTTGAACATAGAAGGCTAGAAATATCTAGCGCGCATGATTTTTTGAGCATTGGAAAACCTTGACATATGACTGCCACATGCTCCAAAGTGACAATCATTCAAATTTGTCATGTGTTAAGCATCATCGAAAAATTGAATCGACACCATGACGATAATGTGTATCGCCAATAATAGTGTATTGCTAGGATTGGTACCGAATGCGACGACGATTAATTCAAGATAATTATGGCCGAAAAGTTTGAGTTTGGAGATAAACAATAATATCTCCATATCATGTATCTAGTGTACAGATAAGAAAGAGAGATTCATTTGGAAAAGAATCCTCTGCCACTGTTTCTATCTCAGGATAGGGAAAATCACAAATAAGCTCAACAAACATTAGTGATTTCTTTGACTTGGATGTAATAAATTCTAAGTCAAATTCCTATAAGATAACAATCCATTTGGAATAATTTCCCCCAAGAAATTGTCTTTTAAGAATATAAACCATGGGGTTACAATCTGAAACCACTGTTGTTTTGTATAATAGGATATAATAATGAAATCTTTAGACAACTTGAACAAGTGCCAGGGCCAATTTCTCCACATGTGCATATTTTATTTCAGAGTTGGTAAGATTCCTACTCAAGTATTAAATAACATGTTCATTTTTGAATTCATGTAGAAATTCTCACTGTAGATCACCTGATAATGCAATACAACTAAAGCAAAATACTTGATCTACTTCTACAAACAAACTTGCGGAAGCTTAATCGATTTTGAGCAAGATCAAATAGAACACATATAACAGA
>APFE031317154.1:120307-175649 GCA_000404065.3 Pinus taeda | reverse complement strand
CCAAAAAAATTCCAAAACATAAAACAACCAAACTATAACCAATAAACAAATAAATTTAGCATTGCATATAACATTATTACATTATATGTTGAATTATATATCATGATTAAGAGCTTATGATTAAGATAATGAATGTGGTTGCTCATGGTGAACTTCTATTTATGACATCAATTATTTTATTTTTATTTTTATTTTAAAATGAAATAATACATAAATATTTTAAATAATTTTTAACTATAATATAGGCATTTGCTTTAAAAGTTTAATTACTTAAATAAAAGTTTAACTTTAAAGTCAAAAATAGAAATTTGTATTTGTTTAATTAAACTTTTTTTAACCAGTATTTATTATAAATATATAGCTATATAACATTATTTTATTATATATATATTATAATTATAATATATATATATATATATTTATAGATATATACATAACTATTAGAATTATATTAATTTTAGATATATTTTTTTTAATAATTTATGTATTTGTGTTGGTTTTTATTATATAAAAAATTATTGATATTAGGAGACAATTAATGGTAGAAAATAAATTATGGATTCTTTTTATTTGTATTGTAAATTATATTATCCACAACCCAATGTAATATGAGATGGTGGAGGCTTAGGCATTATGAGATTCAACATATATACTTTAATAAATTATTAATGATATTTTTCATATTATTTTTAAGTGAAAAAAATTATGATAATTTCATCTCTTATCCAATTTCAAGTTTCAATAATGTATTGATACATACAATAAATCCATGATGAAAGTGTATTTTAAGTGAATAAAAGCATTTTGACTTTTTCTACTGTACCAAATTGTTTCATTATGTATTGTGTTGTACCATAAACATTTTCTTAGTGTGCTTGCACCTAGTACATATCATGTGTCAAAGTAAAACATTATAAAAGCTTGTCTTGTGGAGTATTTGGTTGTCATGAAATTTTATTAGTTTTGTAAATAGGTTTGTTTCAATTTTTTACATGTATTTGCATATTTATGCTCCATGATTAAAATGCATTATCTAGAAATGGGAAAAAGTGTCAAGTTGTATTTGATAACTTTTTTGGATTGTGTTTACATAGAACTCAATACTTTGGTTTATAAATTATCAAAAAAGGGACTCTAAAGTTTAGGAAGGCTAGATTATTCTACTTGAGTTTATAAATGAATTTATTGTCAACATTTTTTTCTTGGATTAATTTATATGTATTATATGTAATAGTTTTGTTTCAGTTCTAAAAGTATATGATGGAAACTTATATGACTTGGATGGCTCTTATATAAAATAAAACTATATTTCTTTTATTCCTCTATACTTTGATTGTATTCTATTAATTAACTCTATAACTCTTACGATCAATACCCTCCCAACTAAATTTATGCAAAGTTCACTCCCATACGACCCCCAACCACAAGCCATCGAAGTGTGGGGCGATCATTTATACATGGTTGGGCTCGTGAAAGATCACATAGTCCAACTAGAGTTCATGTTCCACTCGTAGACCATGGCTTTGATGCCAGTAAGAGTGTTAGAGGTAGTTTTTCTATCTCTGTTGATGATGTTACAAAGAGTGGACCATCTTCACCTGTCACAGGTTCACCTCCTAAATTTTTAAATCCTCTTTGATCATTATGTGTTTATGTCTTGAAATTCTATTTAATTTTTAAATCATCTCCAATTGATGTGTTTGAATTTAATGTATATGTTATTATGTTTAGTTTGTTATATATGTTAAATATGTTTATGACTTGTAGACCCTCAGCGAGGCGAAGCTGAGGATGACAATGCAACATTGATCCCTCTGTGGGATGACACCACAACCACTATCACAGTCAAGGATGTTAGGGTAAATGGATCATACGAGAGTTCAGTACATTCCCTACTTGATCACCTACTAGAAATAGCTTGACTTTGACGTTAGAGACCATCAATAAGTTGATCCAAACCTTACCAGAGAGTGGGCCCACATTGCGACCTCCTACAGGCCATGCATATGATTAGGATATAGGAGGTTAAAGGCCTAAATACTTAGGAGGTGGTGAAAGCTACCACCAAGGAAATCAATATGTGAAGGGAATTGTTTGACATCCCTCCATACCGTTGTGCTAAGCATGATGGTCTCATTCCACTCAAATATTTTAAGAAGTTGATGTGGCCCATTTTGTTTATGATCAATTCATTGGCACTTAGGGCCAGTTCTCCCACCATGACCAAGTTACCCTTTACTTTTCTCGACATGTATATGAAAATTTTGTGCTACCTATGAGGCTAGATTACACCAGTGCCAAATTTGAGTTCTATGGACCCAACAAAGGATGTAACTATGATTGTGTTAGGGCTCATAGGGACCCTATGCATGTAACACCACCTCAGAGATTGTTTCTATTATTGTCTTGGAGTGTGGTATTGTTGATGAAGCTAGAGGAGCCATTACAACTTGACGTTGAGACCAAGCATACCATTACGAATAACATGCAGACCACATTGGCTAGTGTACAGGTCACATTGTGTGGAGAGATGAGAAGACCACCATCATTTCCTCATGACCTACTAGTTCCATTATTGATGATTTAGTTCTCGAGAGTTTACCCCCTAACCAAGTTTTGAGCCTTATGCGATTTCTGATCCAATTTTCGATGTAATGCCAATTATTCATGTTCTCTCTTTTCTCTTAGCCTTCATATGCACGTATTTGTTGTGATATCATTTGTGGGACTTGGAGGGTTTACGACCCACGTGACATAAAACATGTATATATATACGAAAATTTTGACTCTTATTGTCAAATTATACATTATTTATATTAATAAGTTCATATCAGATTGCATATATATTTATAATTCCATGATAACATGTAGACATATGGCTACATGGATGATCTTCTTAGGTTATCCAAGGGGACAGTGAATTGGTTAGAGTAGCCTCCAGCAGTGCATGTTTCCATGGAGTAGGGTTAGGGCTCTTACCTTGCCTTCATTGACCAATCTTACTCCCATTTCTTGAAATATTTGACTGGTTGGTTTTCTACCTCTTTTCCTTCCCACTCCTTTGGGATCGCATTGATTGGTTGTGATGTGAGATCTGATGCCTATGTTGTTGTGGTCTCCATATTGTCTCTTTGTTGTAGCTTCCTTAAGCTCTTCTTGGTATAGGTATGCTTCCTTTATTTTCTAAATATACTCCTCTGGTATAGCTGCTAGGACTTTCTTTTCCCATACTTCTGCAATTGTGTTGAGATCCATACCTCCCAGAACTCCTTCTATCTCCTCCTCCTCGAATTTTTCACTACTGACTTCTTGCTCCATTTCAATATCTTCAATCCCTTTTCTGACATCATTGAGGTTTGCATTGGGGTTTTCTTCTTGTTCCAGAGTCTAGTGGTTGCACCACGATTAATTGATGACACCTTCATCCATTGTAGTTTCCTCCTTTTCTTGTTTCTCCTATTCCTCACTCAAGGCTTAAAATATTTTTCTGTTGGATTGGGACCCTGGAGCTTGTTTCCTTTGTGGATTTCAGTTGTTTTTGTTTCTGGGAGCCACTTTCATAAATCATTGTTCATCCATTCTCTTTTGAGTTTGAGGATTATCTAGATGGGAAACATTTTGTGGGCAATCCATGAAAAGATGCCAATGTTCATGACATTTTCGACACCTAAAGGGTATGTGCTCATAATCTATACTTTGGAGCCACACTTCATCCTTGAAACTAATTTTATGGCTTACGAGAGAGCTCCTGATACATCCAAGTAGACACAGATGCGATCATATGAGACATAGTGCCCTGCTAGAGTTCCTTCAGACATTTTGATGTATTCTCCTATTGTGTCTCCAATGCCTTCAAGGACATAAGGATACAAGTAGTCCGTGGGGAAGGAATATAACTGAATGCATACAAGGACCCATACAAGGACCGTTGTGAAATCTTCCTTCTCTAGGATGAAATTCTCTTTCCAATATTGCATGTAGAGACAAGTCAAGTTGAAAACGTATGGGCCTCCCTCAAAGATACGATCCTTGTCCTCCATCAAATCAAAAGTTACTATAAATAATCCTCTGGAACCTAGCTAAAGCCTAATCTCTCCCTTTTGGCACCATTTCATTTGGATCCACTACTTGAGGATTTTTTCTGTCACCAGAAGTCCATGAATTTATAAACGCTTTCATGCTCTTGCATGGGGTCTCGATAATCTACTACATCTGATTCCTCAATCTATAGGGTCAGTATCTTTAGTTTTGGGCTTGCAATGGTTGGCAACTTGCGACGGAGTCAAAACATTTCCATTGGACCTTGTAGGTTGAGAGTGAGACTATTTGTCAGTGCTTTTCCTTGCCCCTCCCTCTCCCAGGCGGTTGGTAGTGGGCTTCTTGAAAGCATTATAAGTGATTAATTTGGTAAAAAGAGATGATTCTAGCTCCTTACCTTTGCTAACTCCAATTTCACAGAAAAAGGGGCCTAAAGACCCCCTCCTCAGACTAACATAGCAAGACAACAGTCAGAGTAGAACCCTAGTTTGAATCCACAACTTGTCTTCCACCTGATTCAGTGCCATAACTTAATAAATACCTAGATCTTAAAAATATATTAAATATATTTTAATTAATATATTAAAACACAACAAAGTCAACAACAATTTCACGCAACAAGAGAGCCACATATCCAATATCAAACTAGTTTACGCTAGGCTCCCACTGTCACTTTTGATTCAAGGATATAAGGACCAAATCACATTTCAAAGCAACAAACCCTGTAATTTCTTCCAGGCGTTTTTGAAGGATATAACCGGTTTAAAGTTTAGATAAATCAAAGTGTAGAAATCAGTGTGAAAACATATATAAAATCCAGTAGAATCCCTTCTTAGAAGTGAGCCATGAGTATGGTCGCAGGCAATGCAAACGATGAGTTTTCTTGCAGAGGTTCTTGAAGAATATAATGAGTTTAAATTTTAGGTAAATCATAGTGAAAAAGAAAAAGACTAAGATTAGAAAATTCACCATTTAAAATAAGTACGTTTATGGGCATAATTATTTTTCTAACTTACTCTTTTATTTTTATATATATAGAATTTGAATAACCAAAAATTATAAAGTTAACCATTATACAAAGTTAGAAATATCACCAAAAAAAGGGAATCTTGATAACAATTATAGAAAGCTAATAAAGTTTTTGTCTCCTATAATGGTATACACAATTTTGTAGGTGGTTTATTTATTATATATTTTTAAGTATTAGGGGGTTTACATAGTTTATTATATTGGATATCATTTTGAGATTCAACTGCGTTAAGTCAATCATTCATGTATGACTATTTCCATGAGAGATAGTCGTAATTGACTAATTTCTCATAGTTTTTGAATAGTTCAATTAACACTAATTGCATTGAGTTTGAGCATATTATTCTATAAAACTGGTTTAGTAAAATTTTATTAGATTAAATTATATCAGTAATTTTTCAAGATATTAAATTTATATACAATAAAAAAATATTTTATCAAGTTCCAGGAAATAATTTGAAAACATAGATAGTTATTTTTCTGAAGTCAGATTTGCGATTCTCTAGCATTGCTTGTGAGCCTTGCCTTCTCTGAAAAAAATTACAAACCACAGAAGTAGTAGTGTTCATTGTTAATTTACATATACAACAATTTGTAAGCAAGAAATGAAAAAGAATAAAGGGCAACAACGAACCCCGCACTGTATGCAGCGTTTGACTCTCAAAGCTGAAAACCTCAAGGCCCTTTTAACTGTTGTTAGATTCGTCTGCCTAGGAGAAGCAGGTGATTCTTATTCCTAGGACAGGTATCTAATCTGTGAATCGTCAGAAACGACAAGTGACCCAAGTTATCCAATCCCTTCGAGCTCTCATGGTCGTTGCAATAGAAATCAATAAACCCTAGCTTTCAACTATGATGATGGTCCCTCTGTGTCACGCCCCCGCCCTCTATATATTTTTTTTCGTCGGGAGCGTGCGGCACTACCGGGCGAGTTTTATAACTTCACCTACAGACTACGCCTTAACCGAGCTCGTTTCGCTATCGCTGCACAAGTCTCAACCTTATAGCCACTTCTTATTAATTCCACACTTATAATCTTATAATTCAAACAACAATCTTTAATTATAACTCCGTTCTTTATAAATTACCAAGTGCATATTAACCCATTCATTAACCGGTATAATAAATCAGTCACCAATATAACGTGCACATAAACATATGAGAACACAAGATATATGGGCGGCACAGCTCACCCGAGACTGCCCGCGATACTTTGTATTAACCGATTAATATTTCTGTTTACAAATCGTTACAATACGTGGGTCGACCCGACCGCACGATGATATGAACAATGGCACGGCCCGTGTACTAACCTCCACGGCCGACTCTATTACAACAGAGGGTATAGCTCGACGCCAAGACCGACGGATACCATAAACCCCAATTCTGTGTTGAACGACAGTGATGCCCGCTGCCGCTACTGCATAATTTGTCTGACCGAACCTGTATTCAACCCGACCCCTGTGATGCGAAGGCGCACTTGTTGTGCTGCCTTGCAAGTCCGAATCAATACACCCACTGTCCGGTTGTCTATTATGCCCGACCTCCGTCCGCTCCTTCTTACCACAGTTCGCTACATCGAACTCGTGAGTAGAGGAGGCTTGATCGAATAACCGATGCCGAATTGATGCCTCCAAATGCCTTCATGCTCGTGGTATATATACGAGCTCATGCCAATTCGGAGAGGGGTGTCGGTGGTGTAGCCGACCCCTGTTTCATTGTTTAAACACCCGCCTTGCGCCCAGCCGACGTGTGCCTTAGTCGTTTAACCCATCGTTTCGTTTATTGTGGCGGGTCGGCCTTTATTTGATAAAGCCGACCAACGCCTCATATAAACTCACATGGTCGTGCTTCATTCTCGCGTGCTCGTCCTTTAGATCATGTCGCTCCACTGCCCATGCATTGTCGCTGCCTGTCCAAAGTTGAACGAACCCGTTTCTGCACACCGTTTCGTTTGTGTTTGCCCGAACTGTCTCATACCCGTTCGTCGTTTGCCTTGAACGCCCGGACTGTCCTAGCCAACATGACTGTCGACCTGCGCGTGTGCCAATTCGTAGGTGTGTCCGAACGTTGCCTACGTCGTCGCCCGAACGTCGCTGTTATGCTGCCCGATACATAATTACATATATATGAATTTACATTTTTCTTTTTACATGTTTTATAATTTTATAATTTTTTTTTATGTGATATATATAATCAATTATAAATTTGATGAATACATTGTTGTAGACGGAGTAACGCTTTCTAAAATTTTGGCCTACATCCAATTTCAGAGCTTTCTTTGGGTTTTTCCTTGATGTTTGCAAGCACTCGGGGTCATCCCATGAGCTGATGTTAAGTCTTTGCACCCTTCTCGCTTCACCGTTAGTTAGACAGATTTTAGCATGTTGGTCATAAAGTCATGCTTGCAGATGTTGTGGCTATGTTCACGATTGAATTTGTGTGTATAAGTTGTATTCATTATGTAAGCAGATGAAGCGAACAAAGTTCCTTTTACAGATTAATTACTCCAAAAAATTTGGAATGTCAAGATATTCATTTAGGATATAAATATTATATTAAATAAAATGAATAAGAATGAATGAATTACAAATGAGAACGAGAGACTTGCTTATATACCAAGCAAGTGTCTCTTCATGAAGAGTCATGTCCTATTAGACATGCCTCTTCAACCTAATTACTAGCTTCACTAACTATTATTTATGATTATTATCTTTTACATTATATTTATATATTTTATTCGTTATAACATATGTCGCACTCACACACGAAGTTGTATGGAATGTCGCGCAAGTGTCGTCACGGTTGTTCAACGATGTAGAGCAAGTGTCGCGCTTGCCACTCGCACCCATTGGTCAGTCAAATTGAGTGTATGTTGTTTTCATGGTTTGAGGTGTCTTGTCATCATGTCATGTTGAGTGTGTGTTGGCAAGGTCATATATACACAAGTTCACTCGTTCACACACTTAGTCATTTTGCTGAAACTCTATCAATTGGAGTACCCTCCAATAGCCAGACCTTCGCTGAGCTGCATTGCGCAGTCTCAGCCCTTAGTGATCATGTACTACTGCCCAGAATTGCGCAGAGCTTGGGGCTGTCTCCCAGACAGTCTACACTGCTCAATCCTAGAGTCGACCCAACCAACTCTCACCCAGAACAACGCAAAAGTTTTTCAGTAAACCATCCCAATCTACCTTGCCCACAAGCAAAGCTATCAAGCCTCGAGCTGGTCAACTGGAGAGTTTGACCGGTTAGTGACCCTGGACCTCACTCCTCCAAAAAATTGCGTAGAAGCTGCCAAGCATGCTCGCCTCCATTGACTTGCACAGACATGCCAGACAAACACTTGCTGACTAATCAGAGCAATTAAATGATAACTAAAAATTCAAACATAAATGTTGGTGCAAACCAGAGTAATCCCAATATGAACTCTTGATTTTCAAATGTTATATATAGACTAAAACACCGAGAACTAAATGAATATTTACCACCAAAAGCATTTGAAAAATGTTTTAAATTTGGAAAATCAACCTGTGTCACACTAGCACAACACTAATCTAATTATCAAATTCTCTAATAAAAAACAAACATCCAAAACCATTAAAATAACATTATATAAAATAACACTAATCTAATTATCAATTGCTCTAATTAAAAAACAAATAACCAAAACCATTAAAGAAACAAATGGGGTGACATTATATGAAAGTTCAACCCTAATCTAATTATCAATTTCTCATAATAATAACAATAATAAAAGCCAAAACCATTAAAGAGACAAATGGGATGACATTAGGTATAAGTTCGTTTTTATATCCCAGGGTACACATTCATGGATATGTAATAAATATACTCCAATGTAATAACAACAAATGTCTCATAAGGAAACCATTACACTTCATGGAAATGTAATAAATAAGCTCCCACTTAATAACAAGAAATGTCATCATAAGGAAACCATTACACAAACCATGGATATGTAATAAATAAACTCCCACTTAATAACAATTAACTCCCACTTCATCATAAGGAAATTATTCCGTTGCTCAACAAACTTGGCCTTGCAATTTGATGTGTGTCCAAGTACCATGAATTTCCAGGGTCAAGACGAGGAGAACTGAATTAATTTAGGTTGCAAACAGTAGCCTAGGATTCCTTATGCTTTGAAGAAATGCAAATACCAATACAGTATATATGTTTTTGTGTAAACTGAGTGTAATTTGACTGCAGATTTTGGAATACTTGGAAAATTTGATGAGTACATGGAAAATCAAATAATATTTAATTTATTTGTCTTTATCAAATTTACATAATCTACAATAAAAAATAATAAAAACCCATGCTTTAAATAGCACGTTTTTCTCATATTTCTGACGGATTTTGACTGAACACACCCAAACGTCCCTGCACACGGATCGCGACAGCAGGTGTGTGATGGTCGTGATAGAAAAGAGTGAAAATTGTGGAGATTTTAGTGTGGATAGAGTTTGGTGGTCAAAATGGTGATTTTTGTCGTGATAGAAAAGAGTGAAAATTGTGGAGATTTTAGTGTGGATAGAGTTTGGTGGTCAAAATGGTGATTTTTTTTTTTTACATAAATATGAGTGTGAAGGTTTATCAGTTTTTTTATAATTTCGGGTTAATGTCACTCTCTGCTTGTTCTCTAGTCTTCAATCCATTATTTTTTTAAGGGTCCTTTTAGGTCAATTACAGATTTCGCTCATATTTTTTAAATTTGAAAATCAAGCAAGCTTGATGAAATAAGATTGGATTTGAGGTGGAGGAATTGGTTGGACGGTTAAAAGTGGCCGGAATCCACTTAAAAAAATTTCAAAATCTTGTAGAGATAGTGTTTGAATCGTGTTTTTGATGGTGGAAATAGATTCAGCACCATCAAAAACGTATAGGATACCTATAATTTTGAAGTTTAACAACTATAATTTGGATTTACAAAAATCCTTGCGGGGTTTTCTCTAAATATGACCGGAATTTACATAACTTTTCAGGCAACTCCTCTGCCTCCTTAAACCACACGAATAAGATTTACTTGTTGACAATGGTGAATATTGAGCTTACGTGGCCCAGATTCATCGTCTCCGACCTTATTTTGTAGATGGATGACCTCATGAGTGATGAAATATTCTTCGGTACTGATCAGGGTTGGAAAAATCAAATTTGACTCTAAACAACGACAACTCCTGTTTCAGACCCTATAGCAATATTAATGCTATCTGACATGCGAACTTCTTAGCCATCGCTCTATGAGTGACAGCACATGGAGAGAGAGCGATGGTCGTCACTCATAGAACGATGGCTACGATGGCTAAGAAGCTCGCATGTCAGATAGCATTAATATTGCTATAAGGTCTGAAATAAGAGTTGCCCTAAACAACTACTTCACCATCGATTTTAATATTTAAAAATAAAAGACGACAATCTAAAATTCCTAAGATTTACCCATATTTGAATAAAAAAATTACCTGATATTCAAATTTCATGTTTAATCTTTTGAATGTGGAAAGATCATAGATTTCAAAAATCCAAAATGTCAAAGAACATATTTAAATTCAATCGTTTAAATTTAAACACACAATTGATTTTAGTAATATTTCATTTAGGTAAATTATAAAAGTCAAACTTACCATTACAATAAATCTCCACATAATTTTAAATAAAATGAATCCCAACCTATATTAAAAAACAAAACACAGAACACTATTAATTATATTAAAAAGTATATATTGCTTTTCTTTACATAATTGTGAATAAAACCAAACATATATTAAAAAAACTAAACACCGATCACTACTAATTATATTAAAAAAAGGGTATAGATTGATTTTCATCATATAATTGATATTTATAATTGCATTTTTTTTTTAAATCTTAAATAAAGATGATAATAAATATAATAGTTTAGTTTTTTTTTTTTTTTTTTTTTTTTTTTTTATAATTATTAATTTTGATTACATCGAATTTTTTTCTTATAAAATTTGATACAGATCACAGAAATTTCAATTCAATAATTTAGTCCATTTTAAAAACACTAAAAAATTGTGAGCAATTAGTCCATTTTAGAAATCACGAAAAATACCTATACTGTAGATGAAGTTGCTGTTCTACTCACTGAAATTCTGAGAATTTTAGAAATCCTGAAAATTGCTTATATCGTTGCAGGTTTTCAATGAATGTCATTTTCGTTTTAGCTGCGAGATTTTTGTGAAAATCATGAGTAGTGATTGATTAGCCGTTGGGGTCCTGAGAACATTAATAATCAGAGGGATTGCTTGGGCCACTTTAATTAATAAGTAAGATTTTTTGGGGTTAAGCAAAGTTAGTTAATTGTTTTATTTTTAAAATTTGAGAGTTTGGTCAATAGTTTTCTTTGGGAAATAAATTATGAAAAAGAATATAAATTTAGATACAATTTAATGTGTAACCTTTGGAAAAAGGGAGGGTGTAAGGTTTTTTGCTTTTGAGTTTAGCTAATTAGAGGTAGATTATTATTTCTAAATAGAAAATTTAGATAAAAATTATTTAATTAATTTTATTGAGAAAAAAATAATAAAATGTATCGACTGTAAAGTAATTTCACAAAATTATTTTGTTTATATATTTTTTTTATAAATGTTAGTAGAGTATATAGTTGGTCACTATGTATTTTCAAATTTATTTATATGGACTATTTACAAGTAGGCAAAGTGGGTATTACCAAATGTTGAATTAAATTTCACATCTAATGAGTATCTACACTTACATTTAAGTAAACCTATAAGGTGACAAGTTGAAAATACAATCTCAAAAAATATTTGCTCTTAACAATGACATTATCATCTTAAAACCTATTGGTTCTTTTAAAGTTGATTTTGCTAGTACATTTTTTTGTTATTAAACCCATTTTTTTACCTTAAAATTTCCATAATTCCTTACTCAATTCACGATGTAAGAATGCTGCTTTCACATCCATTTATTCTCTCTCAAAATGAAAAGCTACTAGTATAGATATATGAACATAATAGATGTTGACTTAGCAATTGGAGAAAATATCTCATGAAAATCTATTGAAATTAATTTCTCAAAACCTAGGACTTGTCACAACCAAACTTGCAATGTGTTTTCCAACATTTCCATTTAAATAAGCCTTTTTTTAGAACATCCACTTACATTCAATGGATTTTCATCCATCAAGTAATGGCACCAAGTCACATAATCATTCTTTTTAAGTGTAACCAATTCCTCATCCATGACCAGTGTCCAAGACTCTTTATCTTGCATCTCCATTACCTATTTCGCAGTTCCAATATCATCAATGTTAGCAATTAAATCAAATATACATTTGAAATATCTCCTCAAAAACATGAGCAAATGCTTCACAACTAAAAAATGAAGATGTTGAAGTGAGGGATTTTTTTCATATCCAAACCTTCATAAGGCTCGTATCCACAAGAGCTAATGTGGGAGAATTATTAATCAAATAAAATGAAATAGCATCCATTTTATCCAAAATGTTTTCTCTAAGTTGCCCCCCCAAAGCATACTTGGCAGGTGCCAAATTTCCATATTTTTAGCACCAATCCAACACATTTTTAGTACCTTTTCCCATTTTCATACCACCCACTTAACTACATTTCTCATAAAGAAGCATTTTTTTATCAAGGTACAATTCTTCTAATTATGTCATTTTAATATCCATTCTTATGTATTTAGGAAGGAATTTCCCCTTTTATGCTAACCTATAAGAATTCATGAGATTAACTTTAGGAAAGTTCATACAAATATTTTGGGAGCAATATTACATGAAAATTGCTACAATACCTTTTTCTGTTGTCGCAACACATTCAAGTTGTAGCAACACTCCTATATCATTGCAACATCACCAAGGTGCAAGTGTTGCAACCCCTATCGTTACAACATGACCAAAGTGCAAGGGCCACAACTCTAGCTACTACAAAATAATAGAGTTCAATGCTGCAACATGAACATAGTTCAATGCTGCAACATGAACATAGTTCAATGTTGCAACATGTCACTGCAATAAGCCAAAGTGGAATGTCGCAACTCCATTGTTGCAACATATCAATATTGTGGAACTGGTGTTGTAACATGACAAAGTCGACTCTTTAGAACTTTTTGTTGGACTCTAGTAGGACGTTCTATCTGTGATTGACACATTTCTCTAACCAAAATATGATGCTTGTCTTTAATATATTGTCTTTAAATCCTATTAGACATATCAAGGAGGAAATTTTTGACAATGTTATGCCTTGGGGATTTTTTGATGGGGTCGCACAAAATAATCGGCTCCTCGTGGGTGGAGGATTTATTCTCCATCAATCTCTTCATCATTCCTTTCATGTCAAAATTGGCCTAGGTAGTGGTACCAATAACTAGTTTGAATCAATGGCTTGTAGGTCTTTGGTCACTTTTTCTAAGGAGAAAGGGTGTGAAAGGTTGCAAATTATGGGGTCTCCATGTTGGTGGTTAATTGGGTGAATGGTGTTCAATAATGTAGAAACATTTATTTTGATAACATTGTGATGGATATGAGAAGACTATGTCTTGATTTTGTTCACTTCTCTTGTAGGGACATATACAAAGAAATAAATAGGGAAGTCGACCAACTTTCTAAGGAAGGCCTTCTCCTAGATAGTGGCCTTTGGTAGGTGATTGAACACAATGATCCAGACCACTATCAATATTATCACGGACCATGTGAGGATAGGTTACAGGTTTTCAAGGGCTTGGCCTAGACCCATGATGCATGTCACTTTTTTTTTTCATTTATGATATTTACATACTTTAGTCATTTGCATGACTATTTGGTTTCACTCTAGCATTGGTCTCCTCAACAATGTGTTTTATTTTCGCAAATGACTCTTCTCCTAAGGGTCATTATCATCTCAAACACTTTATATGTTTCTCAGTATTTTTATTGCATCTATGTTTTATATGGTTTCTTGTAGTCATTGTAGTTGTTGGACTGTTTTTGTTTGGGTATGCCCCAATCAGCTGTTGGGCATTCATACATATTTCATATTCAATTTGGGACAATTTGGGTAATGCATTGGTCTCTTGAAAAGTGCATGTCCTGAATGTAATTTTGTTAATCCTCTTAATGAAATTACGATTTTTTCCTTGGAATATATATGTGTGTATGTGTGTGTGTGTTGATTTTGTTTATTTATCTTGATTATGTAGCAATTATGCAACCCATGCTTCTAAGCTAACCGATGTGGTTACAAATCTAAAGAGCCTAACCAATACTTAATAAGAAAGTCTTCATTATGGTTTGTGTTTGTATTTTCATTTCATTCCTTTGTATAAGTGTTGATTATGTTGCATTTCAATAGGTTTTATGAATTTTATTGGCTTTTGACCTTGTAATAACATTGGTTTATTGACTATATATCAAGGGTTGTATTCTTATATACAATGGTGTTAACATTTTTTGAGTTGTATTGATTGCGCATTATGTATTAATGTGGGATTGCATGGTATTGGAAAGTGGTTTAAATGTTTATATGTTTTGAACATTATCATTTTGTGACTCTTTCATACCATTGATTATTATCAAATATTTTGATTAATGCGCCAAACCGCAACTATGGTTTGATTCACACTGCAATTATTGATGAAGCCTCTTGTTCTCTATGCCATTGAGTGCGATACTAAAAATTCTTGATTTGTTGTTCGATGAAACAATATGTTTCGAGTGTAAATGGGTTTGGGGATATTTATTTTAGATAAAATATCAACGATTTTTTATGACTTGTATGACACGTCTAAACTTTTAACTATGGTTTTTTCCACCTATTTTTGTCCCTCATCCTTACCCTCACTTTAGTTTTCGAAGCCATGATACCACTTAGCCTGTCATAGTTATTGTGTTGTACACTTGATCCAGTTAGTCTACCAATTCATGCTTTAGGGTTTTGTTTCACCTCTGATACATTTCATTTCATTGTTCAACCCCATCAAGTTTCTCTGTGAGTTGATAGGGTTTCAAACCCTTTCATAGTTTTTTTACACCCTTCCAAGTCAAATTGTTGTTGAATTATTATCAAAATTTCGACCATGCTTCCAGTAATTCAAACGAAACCCATTGGAACTAATCTTATTGAGACATATGATGAGTATTTTCCAGTATTCCAATAGGTCAAGTGGCAGAGATTTATCCAAGTATTTCAAGGTTACAATGAAGGAGTTGTATGAGCTTTTGCAGCCACATTTAATGGTAAAAAAGTGAGAGTTGGTGACCTTGAAAGTCCTGTAGATGTCAGTGTCATTGCTGAGGCGACTTATCTTCCCAAAAAGGGAGAACATTGGTTTAAAATTTGCATGGTCCATGATATGCCTTGGAAGAAATTTCTGGATAACAAGAAGTGCACATATGATGTAAAACGTATGATTGTCTCCTTCTTGAAGCCTAATTGGTAGGACATGTTGCTTCTTTTGCGTCATTATATTACGTGTGAAGGGCGTTATGGATTATTTTTCATCTATCTAGACATATTCTTATAGTGTTTTTGGGGCATGAATTAAATCTTTTGTATTTTCTATATAAAATCTTGGCCAAAATGGCCAAAGCTTATCAAGCCCAAAGAAAGAACCCTGATAGGTCCTTATTTCAGCATGGCTTCATTTTTATCTTAGTCAAGCATTACCTAGTTAAGTTCGGTGATGTATGGAATTATTTTCTCCTTCGGAGTGGGTTTCCAAAACCCTAGGTTTTTGAACAACTGGGTTCTACATTTAAGGTTTCGTCTAATCCTTCAATTTCCAAGCCAGTATTGGATGATTCTCATATTAAGGATAATCATCAAGGGTCGTTCCATGCAGACCAAGTGGATGAATCTGACGATAATGTAGTGGTAAAATCTAAATTTATACCAACCTGTGTTACTCAAAGTATGACAAAAAGTGATGAATTCCACCATGAGGAATTAAAACCTAAATTTATTTTAAAGAAAGAGTCAAAACCCCCGCATTGTAGGTCTGAGTCTAGATCTACAAAACAAAAACAAGTCAGTCATTCATGGTGTGATTTATAGTCTAAAGTCAAGGTCGAACAAATGGAAAGAAAGATTTCGAGAGTTTGGAAAAATAGGTGAAGGAACAATCCTGTAAAGGAGGTCTTTGCCGATTTGGAAGCTTCATCTTAGTTGTTGTTGAAAAATACCAAACCATAGGATAAGGAAAATTATGGTTTTTCTGACAATAATAAATTTGAGCCAGATGGTAATAACAACATAGAGAATACCCTTGAGAGACATTCTGTCTTTGAACTTACCTTGCTTAGCCTATATTAGCATCAACAATTTTTAGTCATTGTGCCTTGCTTGGAAAATTGTATCATCCAATTGTTGCAAGAAAATGAATAACTTAGAGCCCTAAATTGCTTAAGAGAAAGTCAAAATAAGGAGAAACCTACCAAAACCAAAGTGAAAATGTACTTTAGAGATACACATATAATTATTAAATCTTTAAATGTGAAGGTTACTATTTCTCCATATTCAAATCCTACATATTTATTTAAGTTTTGATAGAGTTTTTCTGGTATGTTTTGGTTTTTCTTTCCTTTACTAAATTTAAGATGGTTGTTACAGAATATCAATTATGTTGAAGCTCATGGTTTATTATTATCATAAGTCGCTAATATTGTTCGCTTTGACTGACGAGTTTTCCAACTGGTAATATTGATTTCAACAAAGTTATTGTTGGGGATGCCTTCCAACCATGCAAGGATCACTTGTTAGTGCTTCTATGTTATTTATTTTAGTTAGTCAGGATATGACCAACTGGTCAAACAAATAGTATATTGTAATTTTCTAAAGATAATTTTATCTTCTAAATTTAGTTTTTAACAAGAATTAGGCTCTCAATCCTGTATATAAACTTTGGAATTTGAATAATATGGGGGAGAGAATTTTTGGGAAAAGAAATGTTGCTCAAATTTATTATGAATTAAGCACCATTGTGATTATTTGGGCTTGGTTTGATTTAGTTGAATATATTTCTTTTTTTTCTATCTTCTGTGGTCATATGTCTTTTGTTGTCTTCCATGTTTTGTGTAGTTTGACTTCTCAAAGTTTAGGAGACAAAAGCCTATTGTTTTTGTGATTTGAATCCGTAAACAACCATCATGTTTATTACATTTCTTTTCAACTTTGCATTAGTTCAATTTATATATATTCACGTTTGGTCGGTATCATTCTCTAGTGAGTTGTGTCCTAAGATTGATAATTGATTTGGGCATTCATCTGATCAAGATTCTTGTGAGTTAATGCCAAATATTTAGGTTATAAAGAAATGTCATATTTTGTGTATGAATTGAATTAATGTCTCACTTGTATCAATTTCTTATATGTATTATTATTTTGATTATTGGTTTATTGGTTTCAAACGAATGATTGGAAGGTTTTTAATTTACAAAGATTGTTGCAATCATCCTTTTTATACACCTCGACCGAGAGATAGGAATTAGGATGCATTAGTTTTCTGCATTTATTTTTGATGCTAGTGATTGAAACAAACGCAAATTTATTTGTGCTCATTTAAAACATAATTGTTATACGAGATTTACAATTGTACACAAAAGTATCTCCCCTAAGTTTGGTGGCTAACCTAGAACAACAAAGAGACAATGAATACAATGCTTTCCTTAAAGTAAATAGATGACAATATGAATCCTACCTAGAATCCGTTACAGGCTTCTCTCCTTCGTTAGCTTGAATGCTCCAACTCCAACTCTGAATGCCAAAATTAGAACTTGCACAGTCAGATAACAGAAGCCAAGAAACTATGAGATCTATGTAGTATCATCAAAATAATTTATTCAATATATCAACATGGTATTATTATATATGAAATAACCTCATCACATATAGGAAAACAGAGAATTATTTGCATTAATATAAATGGAAGGAGTTTACAACCATAAATAGGTCTTGATCTTGTAGAAGAGATCCTCCAAGGTTGACTTGTCCTTTCCTTGTCATAATGTGCACCTCCAATCACCCTAAATGCGTGAAATGAAAACTCTCGCCAAAACAACATAAGGGTAAAATCATTCTCCAAAAGCCAACCCCTTGCATATGGAAGGCTGCAAATATAGAGAGGAGTGGAATAAGTTGGGAGTTCTTATCCAGTTACCAATATAAGGTTTTAGATCCACCTTTGATGGGAGGATGGGATCAAAGGACAAGGGATGGAAACTCCAAAGTAGGGTAGGATAGGATTCGAATGATTTATATGAGGTGAATGGTTGTAATGAATTCTGGAATCTTCTAGAATAAGAGGCTTCCATAATTTCTCTCTTTTTCCCGAATTTCTAGAACCAATGCAGGTGTAAAGGGGAGAAACCTGTAGGTGATCAACATAGGGAACAGTGGAGCAACTTAGTTGTCAACGCTGTCCAGTAGGAGGCTAGGGATATTTGGTCCTAAAACTGACTCAGATGATGCAGTTTAGGGCAGAAACTCTAGGAAATGAAAGGTACATGTTTAGGGCTTTGTACCATGATGACGACAAGGGGGAATAGGATGTTGATTGATCCCATTAGGAGGTCCATTGGTCGTATGTGAAAAAATGGCATATAATAGATTTCCCCCTAAAACGCAAAGTCATAAATGATGATTGATGACTAAAGTGCTTTACCTTGTGAAATGTTGGGATCAAGAACAACTAGCAAGTTTCATTTGCTACAATGCATTTACATCATGACATCTTTGTTGCTGAGGGAGGCATACCCATACTCAACACATAAGCTAATATAACATGTACAATGATCAAAAGACATGTCCACATATGACAAGTGGTCAACCCATGATTGGATGACTATCTACATGATCATGGCCATCATACATTGTGATCTTTGTATAATCCTAAAATTGCAGCTCGGATGGATGAAACTAGATCCAGGGTCTTCTATCTCGTTCACATGACCAACCAACGTACGAGTCTAACCATGTGAATCAATGAGCTGAGGTTGAACATATTAGACACCTTCTGATTACCAACCAATGATGTAAGTTGTTAACAGAAGCAAGAGAAACCACCGATGATGTTAATGCCTCTCAATGTACTAAAATAGAATTTGTATGGTGTGAATAAATAGTGATGTCGAACACCACACATAATCTTTTGGTTAGAGGCCATTGATGTAAACCTGTCGCCGAGAGTGGGGAAACTTTCCTTTGATGTATGCAAACATTAAGGTACTAAAGGGTTGTTTCTAAGTCAACTTCCTGGATAATGAGATGATGTCCATAGGAAGTGACCTGTCGTAGGAGGGCCTTGATGTATCCCCCATCAAGGACAAAAAATGAGTATCATGATTGAGATAGAATGATGTTGATACAAAACTGGATCAAGAAAGGAAAACATGAAATGAAGGCTTAAGAGTATTGTAACGTATATCAACTAAATGAATTCTCTTGAACATAATGACGACAATGAATGGAGTTGGAAGCATTGACCCAAAACTGAAATGGAGGCACTAAAAATAGTATGATAACCAAAAGACAAGCAGATTACCCAACCCAACAGCCACGAAGATGAAGTGGAAGAACGTCATGTACAAGAGCGGCTCGTTTCCATTAGCAAATGGAATACTCTATTTTTCAATTTCCCTAACCATATTGGTGAGTACCTCTTTATCTTTTAACAAGCTTGAGGAGGATAACATATGATTAATCTGTAAGTTCACCCTTCAGAGGAATCCCCCAAAGTATATTTAATGAACCAAGAGAAGGAGTGGTTCAATCTTGTCATGTCTGACAAGTCCGTTGTTGTTTGATGTTTTAACTAGTCCAACGAATGTAAAACTCGACATCTTTTTCATGTTTAAAGAGTTTGAAAAAGAGGCAAAAAAGAAAACTCCATATGTCCCTTTTCATAGATAGTCTATTAAGTTCGAAAAGGTAGAAAACAATACTTAAGAGAATCTCTTATCCATGTTCAAATAAGGTATTCATTTTTTGTAAATAGACTATCTCATCCTGAAAAAGGTTTAAACTTATACTAAGTAGATGTCTTTTCATTTACTTTAACAAGTTCGAAAAGACAAGTGCTCGACAATATTTTCATATTTTGGGAGTTTGAAAAGAGCCAAAAGAGGACTCTAAGGGGTTCCTTTTTCGTAGGTTTACAGAGCCCGAAAAACAGATAAAGTATACTCTTTGGTCAAAATAACCTGTTTAAAGCATGTTGAAAACCCGTTAACAACTGTCGGCTTTCTCAAAACATCACAAAAAGGATTAAACATACTTGCTTCATAGTAAAAATGAAGCATGTTCAGGTCAAAAACATTAAATATTAATAAAATAATGTGAGAAATGACCATAAATACTCAAAATGACTATTCATTCTCACCATTTCACATTTACCTCTATTAGTGAGAGTTTTGAGCCCTTTATACCCTTGATCCTTTGCAGCTTATTACAACTAATCCGATGGACCATTCATAGCACTGTCGCTTCCAGGTAGGATCTAAAAACATTCTCTTTCTTTTCATGGTCCAATTTTGTGATTTCATGCAATTTTTTTGAGGATTTGAGGGCCCTAGGGTTCTAAGAATATGCCCTGGGACCAACACACCTCCCTAGTATTAAAATCTGTGTTGTACCTAGGAAGACTAACATTGCAGGGAGAGGTGAAATGCTTTGTCTTGTACTACAATGGTGCATTGGGCGTAAAATGCCAACTTGTTTATTTGTTTTCCCTCAAATTTTGTCAATTTTTTTGCATGAAAAGGAGCCTAATGAATCTCTTATTGATGTTTCGGGTGTTCACTAGCACATAATGGAATTCATTTGGAGAGAAATAGAACATGAGGCACAAGATTTAAATGCACCAAATGATCTGGCTACCATCCAAGCGCTAAAAAATTGTGCATTGCTAAAATTCTTTTGGCTTCCTGGTATGAGGCAAAAGATGGAGTTATTGAAATACCTTGTTCATTCATGGGATTTTCAGGCACAAGAATTCAGGTTTGGGGAACATCTACTCGAGATAAAGGCAGAGGATATCTACTTTTTGGTTGGTTTATCTAAAAGAGGTGTCCCCATCCATCTCCTAGGTGGGAGAAGTGGTGGGGAGATAGTGAAAGATTATATCAACACCTATAATAAACCTCAAGCCCATCCAACCAAGGATGAAAAGATCAGCATAAAATATGTGACTCGGTTACCTCTAAGAATGATCTTATTGATTATCCTGAGATTGGCAGGTAGCTTAACACTACATGTGGCAAGTCATTAGGGGAGTTTTGAGGTCTAAAATGGGCCTCCTAAGAAAAATGTACAACAAAAATAAACTTTATAAGAAATAATAGGATTCAAGATGATGATGTCAACCATGGGGGATGATTCACTATTTTTGGAGTAAAAGAGTAAAAATAATAAAATAACAAAACTACCTTTTCAACTCGTATTTTAAACTTATCTCCCTAAGTTTTTACTCAAATTTTGATCAGGAGTATTCATTGGATGAAAAATTTAATTACTCATCCAAGGTGTACCCATGTTGCATACTTCTGATGGACCCCACTACATGAAAAATGAGAAATTCATGAAAAAATGTGATTGCAATCATGCTTTTCATGTATTTCTCATTTTTCATGTAGCAGGGTCCATGGAAAGTATGCAACATGGGTTCTCCTTGGACGAGGAATCAAATTATGCATCCAATGAGTGTTTCTTCTCCCATAAGGAGATAAGTTGAAAATATGAGTTCAAAAAGTAGTTTCATCTTTTTTCCCTCTAAAATTTGATGATGTAATCTAATATTATTTTATTATTTCCACTATTATTTTAAAATTTCCTTAGGAGGCCCTAAGGAATCCCATCCATCTAAAATGACGTGCTTGTTGAAGCTTGGTTTGTGACTGGAGGTACTGCAAGGGTTGGTGATTTGTGTGAATGATGGTCTCCTTGCTAATCAAATGGTGCTTCCACTTCATGCTTTGAACCAAGGCATATAACTCCTTGTTATATGTGAGATAGTTCACAACAACTTGGGAGAATGTATTTGAATGGTAACATACAAGTTTCCTCTGTTGCATCAATACTACTCCCATGGCATATCCGCTGGCATTTTTCTTGATCTCAAAAGGTTTTTGGAGGTCAGGTAAGGCCAAAACTGGTGCAGTACTAATATTCTCCTTCAACATATCAAAGGCTTTTTGTTGCTTTCCTCTTCACTGAAATTTTTTCTTCACACTTATCAATGCATGTAAGGGGATGCAATGACAGAGAAGTTGACAATGAACCTTCTCTAGTATTGTACTGCACTTAAAAATCTACAAATCTTTGTAACATTAGTGGGTTTAGGCACTTTAAAATCACCTTAATTTTAGAAGGATTTCTTTCTAATTGTCCACCTCTGATAATGTGACCCAGGCAAACAAAAGAGGTCTTATCAAATTCATACTTAGACATTTTAACATACAATATTTCCTTTTGGAAAACATCAAGAACCTTTTTAACATGACTCACATGATCTTCCCATGTCCTACTAAAAATACGAATGTCATCAAGATACACAAGTACAAAATCATCAAGAAAAAGTATGAAAATATCATTCATCACCCTCACGAATGTGGTCGAAGCATTATAGTTTGAATGGCATCACCAACCATTCAAACAACCCCTTTTTCATCTTGAATGCATCCTTCCATATATCCTATTATGCAATCTTGACCAGATGATAGCCACTTCATAAGTCCAGTTGTGTGAAATAGACAACTTTTTCCAATTGATCTAACAAATCATCAATGTGAGGGAGAGGCTATTGATTCTTCACAGTTATTTTGTTGAGTTCTATGTAGTCCGCACACATCCTCCATGTGCCATCCTTCTTTGGCACCAACACAATAGGTGAAATGCATGGAGAAGAACTTGGTCTTATGACCCCTTGGTTCAACAATTCTTGTACATGCTTCTTTATCTCCTCCATCTCAATGGCTGGCAACCTGTACATACCAATGTTGGGTAAAGGAACATCTCACTGCAATTGAATCTCATGTTGGATCTCATGCTTTTGAGGCAACCCACTTGGCTCCTGAAAAATCCCATTATAGCTAGAAACAATTTCATACAATTCCTTTTTATTAGTGGGATCACAACCTTGGAAAGCTTCAAATGTCTTTGCATCTTTTGCTCTCACAACCATGAGCATGCACCCTTTATTGGAATTGATCAATCTCTTCATCTGACCAGCACTTACAAGACTGGCACTGATTTTGGCTCGATGATCTCTAACAATGTATTCCACCTAATTTTTCATGAGGTGGTACCTGTTTTCATGGTGAAAGGAAACTTCTTTCCTGTCATACAAATATGGACTCCCCAATACAATAACAAAGATATCAAAGGGTACAACATCAAGATCAACCTCATCTACTAGTTTACATGCAATCACAAATCTAGATCTACACTACTTGGTTACATGTAATTTGGCTTTATCACGCACCCAACCAAGAGGGTAGGTTTTTAGATGAGGCTTGTTTCTTAATCCTAACTTTTAAACCAAGGATTCTGAAATCAAATTTGCTTGTGAGCCTAGATCAAATAAGGTTTCCAGTTTAGTATTTTTCATTATGACTCTAATGTGGAATAATTCAGTCCTCTCTCGTTCATTAAAAAGCATTAGAGGAATTTTGAGGTCTAAAATAGGCCTCCCAAGAAAAATCTACAACCAAAATAAAATTTATAATAACCAATAAGATTCAAGATGATGATGTCAACTATTAGGGCCCCACCCTAACCCCCTTATTTATGTAGTGGGATCACGTCATAGTAAAGAGTCAATAAAGCCTGTATTCATAATTGTAAACCCGCAATTAATGAAGGGACCACAGTTAGTTGCAAATGGGCCATGGTATTAGATAGATGGTATTAATAAAACCCATGGTATTGCATGTATGAGTCATATATAAAGGATAGAGACTCCTTGCAAGGAGCATGGTGTCTTATTTTTGAATCGAGCTCTGCTCTATTGGAGGTTGTCCCCTTGAAGAGGCTAGTGAACATTGCTTTCTGAATAATAAAATATTTGCTATTGACTCTCATTATTCTATGTTCTGGGTATCTTTCTTCGCATATTCTGTATTTGGGTATCTTTTTGCAGGTTAAGAGCATAACAAGTGGTATCAGAGCACTTTCTTGGGCAAAAAAGTGGAGATTTTTTTTATTATTTTTGCAGGATTTCAGGGGCGGCGAGTTTGCAGATCAGATCTGTATGTTTTGGTGCAAGATCTAAAAAATCTAATTACATATCTGGATTCTATGTGAAAAAATACCCGATTTCAAAAAAAAAATCGGCTGATTTTCTTTGCATATTCTGTATTTGGGTATCTTTTTGCAGGTTAAGAGCATAACATTTGTTGGGTAAGCCGGATTTGGCACCCAGATTGTACTCTGAAATTGCTTAATAAGAAAACCCTCAAATTGCTGCACCGATTTTCCTACATTGGATTTTTCCAAAGACATTGGTCCAAAAATAACATTGTCATTTTGTGTGCTTATTTTAGTTTCCTTCAGTTGATGATCTGTAATATGTTGAGCATGCACTAGTGTTTATTTCCAGTATTTACATTGTGAATAACTTATTATGTAACAGAACAAGTAGGTAGGAATAAATTAGTAAAGTGCATGAAGGGTTTCTAACTGGTAGACTTAGAAACTTCAACAGTACATATAGAACAAGGAATCCGGATCAGTCGTATCAGAGGGGTTTGCTATTTCTCTATTTTTCTTTGCATGTCCCCAACGAGGTTGGGGATATAAGGAGTTAGGGCTTGAACTGGTCAAACATTAACCAACAAATTATAGATATAACCATAAATACAAGGATGCAGCAGAAATAATACTTCATTTCATTAATGTAAAATATTGAAATATGCTTACAAACATAAATGGAAATAAACTAGCTAGGGCGATGGTAACTTATCTCTAAGAAGAGATGTGGCAGCTACATGCCTCTAAACTGTGTTACAATGAGGCTCGACGGCCTATTGATTGTCGAGCAACAATGGAAAACCCTAAACATCCAAAAATCTAACCCTAGGGGATGAAGCGCCAAACTATGGGCCCTGTTTTGGGTAAATTGATACATCAACTTCCCGGGGTCGTAACTTTGGCATACGATCTCCATTTGACGCGCACAATAGCTCATTAGAAAGATCTATCCGAGGACTACAACTTTTGGATGAGCAACATCCTTCAATACACCCATGTTGCTCCCAATTTTCCCAAAAAACGTCGTTTAGGGCCTCAAAGCAGCTCCGAAAGTTCAGGACCCGAAAAACTGCTAAAAATAGTAAATTGTGCTACAATTAAGGAAACTGAAAAACCGAAAGAGACAATTGTGGGTGAAGGGTTCGCCGCTGCAATTCATTGTTGACAGTGGTAGCTAAAAGAACCTCATTTTAGCAGAGGTCGTGAAGCAGCTGGGACTACCCACCATACCACACCCGCAATTGTATAGCATTAGGTGGCTTCACCAAGGACGAGATCTCCGAGTCTGCCAGCAGTGTCGCCTTCCCTACAACATAAAGCCCTTCACAGACGAGGTATTTTGTGATGTTGCACCGCTTGATGTTTGTGATGTATATCAGACCAACCATACTTGTGGAAGCGACATGGTGTGTATGAGTCAGGGCCTCGCGCTGTTATTATTTAATTGTGTAATACATTATACAGGATACCGAAGGTAGCCCCCCCTACCACCACTTCTTTGATCTCTGCTAAGAAAGATAGTAAGATCATCTCCCAGACTAGGAAATTTATTTTTTGCCTAGTTCGCCCTCAAAGTAAGGGGAAGATCATAGCCACATCCATGGCCCCTGGGAAGGGTTCCTTCACGCAGCAGAAGCAAGTGGATACAGTCATGAAAGAAGATAGGGACATCTTCTCCTCACCCACAGGGGTACCGTTGCACTGTGAGGTCAAGCATTCGTCCGATCTGACTTCCGGAGCACCTCTACCCAACAGGCCGATTTATCGCCACTCCATTGTGGAAAATGCCAAGTATAAGCAGCGACATGATCAACATCAGGTGCCACACAAGTTTCAAGTGGGTGACAAAGTCTGGTTGCATCTGCAAAAAGAATGCCTTACAAGATCCCATTGGAAGCTTAGACCACTCTAATATGGTCCTTGCACCATTACCAAGGATTTCAGAAACAAAGATTTCGAGCACAACATTCCCCCATTCCTTCTCTTGCACCGAGTGTTCAATATGGACCGCCCTCAACCATGCTTCCCACCATTACTGGACACATCAAAGGTTGCAGAACAGCTCACCAAGGACCAATTTCAGCAGAAGTTTCCTCATCTCATGGAGAAACTCAACGCAATGGGGACCATTGCTTTGTAAGGGGGGAGGAATGATCCAGGTGGATGTTGGTGGCCACCCACCTATCCCACTTGGAACCCCACATCTGTCTCTTTCAGTTTTTTAGTTTCCTTAATTGTAGCATAGTTTACTATTTTTAGCAGTTTTTTAGGTCCTAAACTTCCGAAGCTGTTTTGAGGCCCTAAACGACCTTTTTTGGGAAAATTGGGAGCAACATAGTTCCATGGACTAATGTTGCTCATCCAAAAGTTGTAGTGCTCGGATAGATCTTTCTAACGAGGTATTGTGCACATCAAATGGAGATCGCATGCCAAAGTTACGATTCCGGGAAGTTGATGTACCAATTTACCCAAAATGGGGCCCATAGTTTGTCACTTCATCTCCTAGGGTTAGGTTTTTGGATGTTTAGGGTTTTTCATTGTTTCTCAACAATAAATAGGCCTTCGAGCCTCATTGTAACACAGTTCAGAGGCATGTCGCCGCCACATCTCTTCTCAGAGATAAGCTACCATCGCCCTAGCTGGTTTATTTCCATTTCTGTTTCTGAGCATATTTCAGTGTTTTACATTAATGAAATGAAGTATTATTTCTGTTGCAACTTTGAATTTATGGTTATATCTGTAATTTGTTGCGTTCTTGTTTAAATCCAGATCACTACCACCCTTAGTCTGCAGTGAGGAGACAACTTAAATGGAGAGGGAAGGGATCAGAGTGAAAACCCCTACCTTGAGCATTGTTGCAATCTAGTGTATAATTTGAGTTAAACTTTTGCTAGGGTTTACAAACCCTAGATGCTTCAAGTTCCAAAGACGTACCATTCCTTTTAAAAGTTGCAATTTTCTACAAGTGCACAACTTTGTTAGTTGTAAACCCTAGAAATGTCATTGACAAACCTTTAATGAAATGAAGTTATTTTTCATTCCTAGATCACAAAAACTTATTCTTCATATGCAATGAAATACTTTGAGTGCTAACATATCTAAGATACTTGATATATCTATATAGATCCCTATAATAGAATTTTACTATTTCTTAAGATCGTTTATTCATGTTAGTTTCTATGACCTAGAGAGCTCATCATTGTAATTTACATAGGTCAAAGATTATACATACCTTTTTCAAAATTACCTTAACCATATTTACAGAGATTATATCCCTTTTTCTTCGATTGGCGTACTTCCTTCAATAGAGGTACCTTAGACCCTTAGTCATCGAACCACAAAAATTTCATTGAGCTACTAGCATTGTCGTTTGTCTTGGTTCACATAGTTTCAGAGAATCTTTAGTCTTTCCTTATCAGGCTTCATTTTATCATATAGGTCGACTTCCATTGACGTGATTAGTCCTTCTATGTATAGGAAGGAAGCTATGGATGCTTCATAAACCTTCAGATATCCACTCATAGTTCTTCTCGTCTTGGCCTTCAAGAGGTCACAGGTCTATCTTTAAATCACAATGGGCATCAAGCCTTTGTACATTTCTTAAACTACTATCCTTTGCGTATAAGCTATGTTCATCAATATGACAAATGTTGCAACAACCCTCAAATCCTCTCGTATAACCACAAAACTATGCACCTCAAGACTTCGTATATAATTAGTGAAGGTAGTGCCTTATATGATGTCACAGAATTCACATTCTTCCATAGAGAAATAGCTTCAGATCTCGTTTTTGGACTTAATGGATTATCAAGAAGTTCAGATGCTTATCTCTGATCTCTAAATTATAGTTCCTTAACTTGTATAGTCCTACAAATATTTAGATATTGGATATTGTGACATATATTGCCATAGATGATTCACATGAACCTTAGATATTTATAATAGAAATCAGATGCTACTCAGAAAATTCGGATCTTCGGAAGAATAATCCTTCGCATGTCATAGAGAGAAGTTGTCACTAAAGTTTGTATATCATAAAATTTGCATGTCACATTCTTGGGCTATTTGTTCAGTCTTTTATGCCATAGAGAATGTTTCCATTGATGAATCGTAAATCTTAGTAGTATGGTGTCATAGATGGCTAGGATAGAATGAGCAGATGCCTCCAAAGAAGGTTTGGATGCTAAGTTTAAGAGAGAACTCGGATTGCCTTTACAACTTGTATCATAGAAAGATTATGAAAAAGTCTCTTTTCCAAGCCTTCTTGAAATGATATTGTTCTATCACAAGGATTTACTATTTCATAGCCTCTTTCATGCTCGAACTGATTACAAATTCAGGTTTCACTTGGATATTATATCACAGAGATGAGGCTTGATATGTTTCCACTGACTTTTGGACTTCTTCGAATCATAGTTCTTCTTTCAAGGAGAAATATCACAATACCTTAATTCGTTATCATATCTACAATGTCACAAAGATCAGCTACAAGGTCTTGGCCTTCTAATTTTGGTCCCATCCACAATATTTTGGTCTAGCAAAATGATCCAATAAAATTTTATAGGTCTGTCCTAGAGAACTCAGATTTCACAAAAAAGCATTATAGAGACTTGGACTGTTATTGAAGCTTCAACAAGAGATTACAGGAGCAAGTCAATGGAATGGAGAGAGACACAAAAGGGGAGCGATTTCCTTGGTAGATCGAGCTATCCAATTGCAGAGATTCAACAAGGAAGTGAGTTCGAGCCAAAGAAGGAGAGCATCAATGATTGAGGGAGGAACAACAGAGAGTTTCGAAAGATTTTCCAGTGTCGAAGAGTCAACAGAAGGGAGGCTAAAATATTCTACAGGGAGAGTTGTCTAGGTGGTGCGAGTTAGCCAGTCCAGTTGAGCGAATTGTTGAGAAGGGTTTGGATTAGTTGTCAGAGGCCGGAAAGACATTTCAGAAGGTAGAGAAAATTTTTCAAGTGGCAGGACAAGGCTAGACGACCCAGTTTGGAGCAGTTCAAGAGGCCATACGAACTGTGTAGGCCAGCAGTGCGAGTAGGCCAGAGGGAGGCCAGGTTGTTTGTTAGAGGGAGAATTTTCTCCTAATTATTTTGGCGAGATTATTTGTTGGAGGATTGCTAGTTGGGCATCTAGATATTGTACTCAAATTTTTACTACTGCATAATAATAAAATAAACCCTCATCTGTTGCACTGGTTTTCCCTTCAAGGTTTTTCCAGGGACTTTTAGTCCAAAAATATTGATGTCGATTTTTATTGTGTGCGTTCATCTATTTCTTAATTCCAGTATTTTGTTTTCCCCAGTGTATTTTATTTTGGTGAAGATTGCAATTGTGAGTTTATCAATATTTGCCATAGTAACAAACAAACTGCAGTTGCAATCAAGAATTTTCACATGGTGTCAAAGCATTGAAGATCATATCAGAGGCTCAGAAACAAGAGGAGGAAAATTGTGCAGCTTTAGAGGGAGATATGGACACAATTTCTGCATATCTACGCAAGTCAACCAGAGATGCAAATTGTAGAGGCAATGGGGTTCAATTTCTAGTTCCAAGTGGAGGAAAATTCGAATACCCTCAAAAGCAGAATTTGCAGGTAGTGGATTTGTCAAATAGAGGGTTTTGGTGAGCAGATCAATCAATTCATTAAGCAGATATCGGCGCAGTGATTTAGCAACAATTTCAACTACAGATTTGTGCAGGGACAGGAAGAGAAAAAAACACACTTTCCAGAATTTCTCAGGGAATTTCCAGATCCATATCTAGGAGGAAATCCATAATTTCCAAAAGCAGTAGGCCATAGCAGTTTTGCTAGTCAGCGAATACGAGCTTCAGGAGCAGCACATTGTATACCAGATTTTGAGAAGGACTTCCAAAAGGTTGAATGAATTTCCTAGTGGACGTGTAACAAGCAGTTGAGAGTTGGAGAAGGATTTCTGGAGACAAGCAATAGTAGATCTATGCATTCCTAAGGGAGTGAAAGTAGCATAAGAGAGCCCAAGCAGAGAAGAGAAGGAGATCTTCAGTTTTAGTCTCCAGTTATTTGAGTTTCGCAGAGATGACCGCAACAAGTCTCAAAGATCAGGATAGACTTGATGGAGCCTCAAACTTTTGTGTCTAGAAGGCTAGGATGCAATTGCTTTTGGATGAGCATGGCTTAAAGGAGTTCGTGACAGCAGCCATAGCTATACCAACGGACCCTATCCACTTTCACGAGTATAACAAGGATATGGCCGAAGCGAAGAGGATGGTCGAGGACTGGTTTCAGGATCATATCCTCCTGCATATTGCAGATAAAAATACAATAAAGGAAATGTGGGATGTCATTGTGAAGCTATACCAAGATCCATCTTAGAATCATAAGATGATTCTCAAGGAACAACTAAGGACGACAAAGATGTAGAAGAGTGAAGGCGTGACTCCCTACCTCACCAAAATTCAGAATGTCTGAGATGAGCTAGCAGTTGTAGGAGAGAAATCAAAGGATAGTGAACTTGTACGAATTGCTTTGAATGGGTTTACCAGAGAGTAGGCATTGTTTGTCTAGGGAATTATTGGACGAGACAAATAGCTACATTGGGTATGTCTTTGTAGTGACTTCACACAGGAGGAGCTAAGGCTTAGTCTTGTCCAGGGCACTACCAATAGCAGTAGCAAAGGGTCGAAGGTTGAAGAGGAGGAGAATGTAGCCCCTGCCAATAAGGGAAAGGCGAAGAAGGGTCCCAGTTAAGGACAAAACTCAAAGGGTGGCGAAAAGAAGAAGAAGGATCTATCAAAGATCAAATGCTTCAGATGTGGTGACTTTGGTCACTACAACACCCAGTGTCCTAGGAAAAAGAAGGAGAAGAAGGGGGAGCAACAGATCGTAGCTTCCGTAGAGATAGACGAGTTAACCTCCGCATTGGAGGAGTTTGCATTGATAGCGACTATGCCTCCAGAAGGAGGAGGAGCATAGTACTTCAGAGTTGCAAGATGGGTAGGGTCCGAGGAGGCACAACATCAGACAGGTGTTTCCTCACAGATCATTACCTTTGCTAGGGGGGCCCACAATACAATAGCAGGAGGATTAGATGTCAGCAGGCGCAGTTAGATCTTGAGAGACATTGCAGAACTAGTTTCAGTCAAATACTGGAGGGGCGCAGTTAGATACTCAGTAGACAAAGAAGAACGAGTTGCAGTCAAACACTCAAGGGATAGTTGCAGAACCCAACTGCAGGGATAGTAGATTAGCTCTTAGTTGCAATAGTTGCAACAACATTAATATGAGATTAGAAGCAGCACAGGCAGTGTTGGTAGCAGTGCAGAGAGGCACAATGCAGTGTCAACAACAATGAAAATGCAGTGGTTCAGCTATAGGGTTAGTAGATGAATCAGAGTATGCGCAGTAGCTTGGTGGACAGTGATAGGTTGTTACAAATGTCAAACACTAGCAACGTGGTCTAGCTACAAAGGAGTAGAGATGTTGGGTGAAGAAAGAACACCTTTCTCGCTAAGAGGGAGAGTTAGATTTTGTTGCATTGGACAGGTGTTCTAGTCTCAATTTGTGTCTAAGAGGCTAAGGAACACAAGATCTCTAAATCCTAGAAAAGGTTTCGCAAGATAAGCTTGTGAAAAGCATTAATTAAACTAATTAGCAATCATTTAATTTTTTCCCAAGTCTAACTTAGGAAAGATGGTTAATTAATGGGAATTAATTAAGCAAGATCGAGAATGTTTTAGAGACTCACACGAATCAAGTCTAAGATGATCTTAGCCATTGATGACGATTTAATTGTGGTCATTGAAGCTACAACGAGAGATTATAAGAGAAAATCAATGGGTTGGAGAGGGACACAAGAGGGAAGCGAGTTCCTTGGTAGATTGAGCTATCTAGTGGCAGAGATTTAGCAAGGAAGTGAGTTCGAGCCAAAGAAGGAGAGCATTAGTGATTGAGGGAGCAACAGTAGAGAGTTCCGAAGCATTTTCCAATGCCATAGAGTCAACAGAAGGGAGGCTAAAATATTTTGTATAGAGAGTTGTCCAAGAGGTGCGAGTTTGCCAGTTCAATCGAGCAAATTGTTGGGAAGGGTTTGGATAAGTTGTTGAAGGCTGGAAAGACATTCTGGAAGGTAGAGAGAATTTTCCCAGTGGCAGGAGAAGGTTAGGTGACCCAGTTTGGAGCAATTCTAGAGGTTGTACGAACTGCATCGACCAGCAGTGCTAGCATCTAGGAGGCAGTGCGAGCATGCCAGAGGGAGGCCGAGTTGTTTGTCAGAGGGAGAATTTTCTCCTAATTATTTTGTGAGAATATTTGCTAGAGGATTGCCAGTTGGGCATGCAGATATTGTACTCAGATTTTTACTGTTGCATAATAATAAAATAAACCCTCATCTGTTGCACTGATTTTCCCTTTGGGGTTTTCCCAAGGACTATTAGTCCAAAAATATAGGTGTCAATTTTTATTTTGTGTGTGCATCTATTTCTCAATTCCAGTATTTTATCTTCTGCAACATATTTTATTTTGGTGAAGATTGCAATTGTGAGTTTATCGATATTTGCATAATAACAAATAAACTGAGAACAGTTAGGAGATAAATATCTAGTTAATTGCAATCAAGGAATTTTCATAGAAGTAAATCATAAGAATTCCTTTCTCCTCCTTACCTTGATCTCAGGAGTACCTCTGTCCATGTTAATTCACAAAACCCTAGATCTTGCACAAGTCCTTTCTAGGTCTCTTAGAGGGAGCAAAGAACCTTTAGAACCATCATATTACCACATAAAGCTTCCCTTGAGAGGTCCTACCTCATCATCTAGCACCACAAACCCTTGAATATCTATCAGAGGTGAAAATCCATCCTACCAAGACTCCTTCCATTGGTGAAAGTCCATAAAGAGAAAGCAACACTTTGTCTAGCTCTTTGTCCTATAGGCTTTCCCTCCTTAGGGCTTGCTAGATTTTGTGGTAACAATATCAATCTAGTCTGTTTTTTAGTACATGAGGTCCATAATTCCTCAAAACTTGGAACTTCCTTTTTGCCACAATACTAGATGCAAACAAAACCCATGAGTCAGGAAATCCATTAATTGTTGTAGTCACAAGTTATGAATCAAGAATAACTTCATCAATAGCTTGGAGTTGATCTCTCAATTAGGAGTTCCTCATAATATATGAAGCCAATGTATCAGTCTTTGTCATTTTAACATCACGAAGTTCATTCTTCAAACTCATTTTCTGATCAATGTTATTTGAGGTGTACAATCCAATTAGGACATCATACATTTTCTTTGAAATATCCAAACCTAAAACATATGGAATTAGATGATCTTTGATGGACTCTACAATAATTCTCATGACTATGATTTCATTCTTCTTGTATCTATTTTTCGCTTTATCATCTTGTGGTTCATTGACTTTGCCCCTTACACGATCCAAAAATCATTTTCTGCAAGAATAAGATCAATCCTTGTCTTCCATGCCCTGAAATTTGTAGCACCCCCTGTCTTAGTATAGTAACCCATGGTCATAGATCTGGTCCAAACATTAAATTTGCAAAATTAGATGATTTCAAAAGCTTACCTTTACCAAAGCTCTGATACAATGTTGATTTTTCAAGTACAATAGATACAGACACTTATTTCTGAAACTCAAAACTACTTCCAATGATATGGCGATTATCTTTAGCACTTCTAGTAAATCATTAAGCAATTATAGTTTAGAAATTCAACCATAAAAAGCGGTAGAACAATAGAGATCACAATGAAACAATGATGCACAAAAACAACACAAGAATTACCATGGGAAAACCCACTTGGGGGAAAAGCCCAACAAACTTTTCCTTAGAGAAATTATTCAATTCAGCAAGAGATATAGTTGATCTTGTCCAGTCAAAATAAGGTCATACAGGCCAGCAAGAGTACTCAGGTCAAACCTGGTCAAACTGTTTTCTTATCTGCCTAATAGACTCGGCCTGATCTACTCTACTAAGGCCAGATTTTGGCCTCATTCTGCACCCAGAAAAACTCAAACTTGTTGCTCAAATATGCCCAGAAACTATGCCACACATGAAAAGACAACAAAGAGATAAACTCTACACGTGCGAGGTCAAATGGAGAGAGAAGATGTTGGATTCATCTTTGTCCTTCTTGTCCTTTTATCCTTCACTTACATCAGGAGATACTATGCCTTGTGTGTGAGATCGAATGGTGCCAAGAGGAGGAGGTCGAATGCCTTATATATAGATTCTGGGAGGCTGAATGGGTGTTACAACAAGCTAGGTCAACTTGACCTTTTTGGAGCAAAAAATTCAAACAACATGAAGAACATGTCTTATATTTTATTATGTAGGTTTCCACATTCATAATTTTCTTGATGCGAGTTTGTTCTGGAATAATACTATGCAATATCATTGAGTGCCCAATATTTTGGGTAAACACTTCACCCATTTAGGGATAGAAAGCTATCTAATTGATACGAAGAGGCTAGATCACGAAGAAATAGATAAAAGATCTGACCTTTAGGGGATTTTTGTGAACATTATTGAGAATATAATTAGGCAAATAAGAATAAAGGAATAAAAGGGTCAGTTGTAAGAATAAGAAATAAATTATTGGATCAGGATTAAATTAGAATTAAAATATTTGATCAAATATTAAAATAATTAATTAGAAATTATTATTATTAATATTAGGAAGAGGTAGAGTTGGGAAAATTATTCAAAATTACATAAGGTTTAAATGAAATATCAGAATGAAGGGAAGGGAAGTTTGTTGAACGTTATTTGAAAATTAAAATAAGAAGTCAAAAAGGTGTGAATGAGATTAGTTATAACTTATAAGAATAAAATATGAAGATCAACCATAACAACAAAAATCCAATGGATTTGCCTCTAGAAGCTTGTAGAAAGTTTCTAAGTTGATCTTAGCCATCAATTGGATCAAATTAAATTCTAATAGTTGCCATTCATTTGTGAATGAGATTATAAAGGGAAGTCGATGGGCAACATCAGAGACAGATTAACATAGAGTGAGTTGAGTTGGGTGAGTTTTCAGTGAGACACCGGGAGGGTTTCGACAACAGTAATTGAGGAAACTTTTGCAGTGTTTATTCTTCATCTGAGAAAACTTCTAGCTTACGAGTTTTATAGGGAGTTTTGCTAGCCAATTTAATGTTTGTAGAGAAGGCCAAGTTATTTTCTGGAGGCAGTGCGAATGTGAATTGGTAGATCAGCCAGCGCGAGTTGTTGGAGGTAGTGCAAGTTAGCCAGGAAGCAGTGCGAATTGTTGGCGAGGTGGTGCAAGTTGTTGAGAGGGAGTGCGATTTGTAGAAGGGAAGTCGTGGGGTTTTCCTAGTTTGATTTGATCAGCAGTGGGGAAGATAAATTTGTCGGAGTCTTGTTGTAACAGTTTATGTAATTTCTTAATAGCAGATCTGCTGAAGATAATAATAAAACGCTCTGGCTGAAGAGTGGTTTTCCCCACGTTGGGGTTTTTCCAGGGACATTTGTCCAAAAATATTTGTGTCATTTGTGTGAATGGTTTCTCATGTATTCCACTGCAATTCTTTTTTGGTGAATTGTGCTATTTATGTTTTTATCCATTACTCCATCTAAAGATTTAAATTTGCTGTGTATAATTAATAGGAATAATAAACTGGGTTATTAGGACCTTCTTGGTAGCAGAAATTTCACGCTGGGTATAGAATAATTGTTGAGGTATAAATAAATCAGATCTAGTATTAGAGATTTAACAATTATCACACTCATTTAAGTCTTTTCCAGTACTCTAATACAAAAACATGTGCATAACTCATAAATCATTTGGAACTTATGTCAATTTTAAGTGATCTAATAAGTAATTTGCACACTCAATTTTTATTTTATCTTTAAATGCAAATTTGTTATTGGTTTCCAGATTTCGTTGTCAATTCTAGCTATTGAACCCTCCCCATCCTACGTGATTTAGCTAGATAGATCTTAGGGACAACCCCCTAGACTAGGATCCCTCTGTCTAAAGTGTGGGCCAAGGCCACCGAGACAATAGTGGATGGTTTGCCTTCTAGTTGCTTCTAGGTTCTCCTGTTGTGGTTAGGACTTTTAAATCTAAGCATGAGTAGGAGTGGTAACAACAACTAATAGTACTTTATAGAAAGAAGTTGAACAAACAATCTTGTAATAAACAAACAATCAATTTTGTTTCAAAATGGGTCAAATATATTGATCTAGAAAAGTATGCATTGTGAAAACTACATTATGTTTGATAGTAATCCACTGTATATTGCATAGAATAAGTCATTCCAAAGAAACTTGAATCTTTAGAGTTTTAATGAACACTAATCAAACGTTCTAAAGAGTTATACATATTTTGGAGGCCTAAAGAGTTATACATATTTTGGAGGTCAATCAGCATAATCTGATAAGAAGCAATATGTCCAAGTTAAACATAGTGTTGCGCACTAGTAAGAGGAACGAGAAACATTAAAAAAATGCCAATTCACGGTGAATCAAACAAACCTGGAGAACGCCCACAAGGGGAGATGATGGCACATCACCAAATATGTGTATGGACACAGTAGACATTGCCATTGCTAATGGTCTCAAACTTGGTTCTACACAGTGCAGAGCAACATAGTTGACTGGACCCTGAAAAATAATATAAACAAGTCACAAATGAACCAATATCAGCAAAATACATTATTTCACTCGCATAATAGTTCCAGCTTTTCAAATTGATACAATTGCATGATTGCAATGTAATTTGCAAAAGTCATAATTAGATAGTATAAGGGTGACATTATGGCTTTTCAATCAATGTGCAAGGATGTTGATGGTTTGTATCTGCAATGAATATTGTTTCCAAGATGCTAATTACATCTAGAAATATATTATATACCTTAATTCAACACCTAAGCTTTTCATGTTTATAAACACTCTAGGTTGCACAATAACATCTTGACACTGACAAAATAGAGATTTAGAGGATACAACTTATGTTAGCACATAAGAGTTCCTTGGAGAATAAGTACATCAAATAAAGAAAGCAACAATGACTGGAGAAAAACAACGTTCCATCCAACGTTTAAATACTGTTTTTTCTCCATGGGATTAGAAATGAAATTCCCTTTCTTCTAGTGTAATAAAAGTCAACTGCTAAAATAATAAAACATAATACATGCTACTGATGAACATAATAGGCAATAATATGAATTATGTAATATAACTAAATATCATATTATGAAATAAATGTAAAATGTAAAGTCTCACCCCCCAACACACACCCTTTCACATGAGGCATAACTTATCACCCCTTCGTTAAATAGAAAAAACAATGTCATTGTAGTCCTTTGTCCATATATATATAATATATATATAATATATATATATATAATCAGTATGCACTTTGTATGGCATAGTGACAGTAACAGAATAGAAGAATAGTCACAGATATGTTAAACTGCCACTTGCTTCCCACAAGGTGCATTACGAACATCCCACAAAATATTCAGCTTCTCCTCTACATGCTTTGAGCCCATGTTGAAGTAATACCACCTGCTAGTTCATATATTCATACAAGAAATCAAAGAAGCATTTCTTGTTAGTTTTTGGCAGCAGTCGACTGGTATTCTAGTCTCGGTGGTGTCTAAGAGGCTAAGGAACACGAAATCTCCAAAACCTAGATTCAGGAGAAAAGCCTTAGAAACACCTCAATTAGATTAATTGACCAATTATTAGATATTTCCTAAGTCTCACTTAGGAAAATTGGTTAATTGAATCAGATTAATTGAGGGAAATTGATTTTTCCCTAGAGACTTCCGGAAAAGTCACTTGATGGAGTCAAGATGATCTTCACCATCAATTGAAATGTGATCATGGTCGTTGGTTGCCCAACAGAAGATAATAAAAGCAAGTCGACGGAGTTTGGAGAAAACGCACAGGACACTCGAATAGTTCAACTTACCCAGTTGCAGTGATTCAACAAGGGCACAGTTGAAGCAGAGGGAGACACTGGTAGAGGGGTTCCAGCAAAGATTTGGGAGTAGGATTTTGGAGAAGATTTCCTCATATTTTCCAATGTTCTAGTGACAGGAAGAGGAGGCTGAATTTATTTGCAGAGGAGACCGATTCAGCTAGTTCGACTAGCTAGTTAGCCAATGTGAGTTGCCCAGAGGAGCTTGTTTCAATTTGTCAATGTTGAATCTATGATTCAGAGACAGAGCAAGTGAGTCAGACGAGTTGTTGGAGGCAAAACGACTTGCAGGGAAGGGTTCCCAGAGGTTGTACAAATTATCCCAAAGCTACAGTGTGCATTTCTGGTAGGATGTGCAAGTGCTAGGGAGAAAAGCGAGTGGCTTGGGAGAGGCCAGTTCAATTTACAGAGGAGACTCTGTATCTCCATATTATTTTGCGAATGGAGATTATAATTTACTGGAGCTTTGCCACTATCAGGAAATCAAATCATTGTACTTTCAAATTGTTGAAGATTAATAATAATAAAACCCTCATCTGTTGCACTGGTTTTCCCTTCGGGGTTTTTCGAAGGGCGATTGTCCAAAAATGTTGGAGTCATCAATTGTGTGTGTGCATTATTTTCTCAGTTCCAGCATTTTATTTCCAACGACGTTTTTTATTTTTTGAAGTTCGCAGTAGTGGATTGTTCGTTATTTGTCGTAATAATTTTACATAAGACAAATAAATTGCATAGGTTAGGATAATAATACCTAGTAGCTACAATCGTTGAAATTTCACATGATATTAGAGCGAGGTTGGTGTAGATCAGAGAGACCAATGCACTGGAGCGCAGATTTAGCGCAATAGTTTGCCACAAGAGCGTTTTGCAGGCGTAGATCAACGCAAGGCCTGGAAGAGAAAATACAAGGGCTTCATAACCTAGTTTATTAATTCTTCCAGTTGAATTGAGTTCGCAGATTTTCCAGAGATGGCCGCAGTGTAATGACTATAAAACTGAAAATTACAAGAACCGAAAACTGAATTACAGAACCGTAAAAATAATGAAGACCTACCTGTACTGCTGTCGACTGATTTTGTTGTCTGCTCCTGTTCTCCTGTCCTCCTGTTGAAGCTGATTCGATTACTGGGAAACCAATTCCTCCCAGCCAATCCAGCAAGCTTCTGTGAAGCTTACTGCCCCCGTGCCCAGAACCTCAGGTCAATCAAAGCTGCTCTCGTTCCTGTTCTCGATCTTCCTCTGCCCTCTCAGTTTTCCTC
Organism: Pinus taeda; assembly: GCA_000404065.3. Lineage (NCBI taxonomy): Eukaryota > Viridiplantae > Streptophyta > Pinopsida > Pinales > Pinaceae > Pinus > Pinus taeda. The sequence continues at coordinate 136,135 of APFE031317154.1, read as the reverse complement.
TTAGTTTTTCTCTCCGTTTTTCTGCCCTGTTCTAGGCTCAGTCTAGTGGTTTTATATCAAGGTTGGCGGTGGTCGCCTCCCAGCCTTCGGCCACCGTTGTTGCAGCTCTCGACACCTCCCGGCATGCATATCTCCTTAGATATTTTCTGATCGGATTTGGTTGCTGTCGACCGTGCATGAGGTTTTATTGTTTTATGAGTTAATGACCTTTATGAAATTTCATGTTCTATGTTTATATAACTCTATTCCTTTATATTTATTATAAGGTCTGTTTTATGTTTATTTACTTATTATAAACTTACATTTTTTTATGAATTTTAAACTTTATATATTATAAAGTTTCAACTTTATATTAATTTATAAAATTTAACTTATATCCCGTTTTAAAGTTTTGACTGATATTAAATGAATTTAACTTATATCCCTTTTTAAAGTTTTGACTGATATTAAATGGGTTGTTACATACACTCCCCCTTCGGAAAACTTCGTCCCGAAGTTAGAGTTTAGGTTTAGGGTTTTAATGGACAAATCCTGCTCCTTCCAAGTTCCCAAGCTATTTTAAAATCAACCTATCCTTCCTAATCTCTTCCGCTCCCATTCTATCCGTCCTCTACTGGAGTATGCCATGACGTCAATTTTACTGACCCAACCATGCATAAACTCTAAGGTGACAGCGTCGGTTATACCGACCTGATTCCCAGTAGGCATCCAGCGGTCATCATCACACGTCTAGGGGAGCGTGACTTGCACAGTCCTCCCATGACTCCAGGGTTCGGAGGATAAACGGTGAGCAACACCTCCACCCCTCCTAGTAGAACTTAGGGTGAACACCCTTTCATAAAATCACTTGGAGCTTTAATTGTTCTGAGGTTTTGTCATCACGTGGTCATCCCAGTAATCGAATCATTTACTTTTACCTGCAATTATACACCCACTCATGCATTTGGAAAATGTGCATCAGCATATTCAAAATAACTCATGTATTATTCAGTATAATATATTTTTACCATTTTCTATGCATGTCTTTTGAATTCCATCTAAAATGTAGTTATTTCCTGAGTTCTATTGATCATTTTTGACATGTAAAAATAAACAATTTACAACATCTAAATTTCCATTTAGAAGTAAAACCCTTTAACTGGCTTAACTTTCCTTTGGCAATTATAATTTAAGAAAATGAACCACATATATCGTTTTGGTATCCACGTACCAGCAGAAATTAAACATAAATTATGTCATACAATCTTATGTTTAATTATAATCATTCAAAATGGTCCTGGTTCTTTGATTGCAATGAAGTAAAAATATACACAAAACATAGTTTAAAATCCTTCAAAATTGACATAGCCTAGGGTAATTTTGACATATGTCCTTTGTATTTTCTCAAGTTGCGGATCCAGGGCTATACTTGTCCCATTGGACCTTAACTTGGTCCACCAGGCGGTTCCTGAGCTGTCGAACCCTACGTTCCAGAATACGTAAAGGTTCGACCGATATTACTCCCCCATCCGACACCTGCAATTCCTTCCATTGAAGGTTATGAGATAGATCAGCTATATAATGTCTTAATACATAAACATGAAATACATTATGAATTTTATGCAGGTGAGGTGGCAGGGCAAGATGATAGGCAACAGGTCCTACTCTTTCCATGAATTTAAATGGCCCAATAAAATCTGGGTGATAACTTTGTCCTTCCCGAATCGAATAGTACTTTCATTTGGCTTGATGCGGATGAAAACCTGATCCCCTACTTCATACCTCCTATTAGTTCTGTGAGCGTCAGCATAACTCTTCTGTCTATCCTGAGCTTCCTTTAATCGCTGCCTAATTTGCCTTACCTGCGCTTCCATTTCATGGATTAATTCAGGTCCTATTATCACTTGATCTTCTAACCTGTCCCAACTTAACGGTGTCCTGCAAGGTCGGCCGTATAAAGCTTCTAATGGAGGCATCCCAATCGAGCTGTGGTAACTGTTGTTGTATGCGAATTCCACTAAGGATAAATACTTTTCCCAGTGTGATTGCTGATCCATTACATACATTCGCAACATGTCTTCAAGTACTTGATTTACTCTTTCAGTTTGCCCGTCAGTCTCAGGATGGTAAGCAGTGCTTAAATTTAGCTGAGTACCTAAGGCTGTTTGCATGCAAGTCCAGAATCTAGAAGTGAATCGTGAATCTCTATCGGATATAATCTTTTTAGGTACTCCATGAAATCTGATAATTTCATTTATGAATACTCGAGCTACGTCAGCAACATCATAAGTGTGTCTCTCACGGGAATGAAATGGGCACTTTTTGTTAATTTATCCACCACTTATCAAATGGCATTGTGTCTTTGAGAAGTAAGAGGTAGTCCAGTGATAAAATCCATAGAAATGGTCTCCCATTTAGACATAGGAATGTCGTGGGGTTGTAAGAGGCCCGCTGGGTGACAATGATCGGCCTTTACTTGCTGACATTCTAGACATTTTGCAACAAATTGAGTGATATCGCGCTTCATACCTGACCAAAAGAAGAGCTTCTTGGTGTCCGCATACATTTTCCCTACTCCAGGATGAGCACAATAAACTGCTCTGTGGGCTTCCCTAAGAATGGTATCCCGAAGATCTTTATCATTAGGAATATACATTCGCCCGTGGAATCGTAGGATCCCATCGTTTTCTAGTTCATATCCCTCAAATTTAGATTCTTTTACCCTGTTACCTTCAAGACTTGCTCTTACTTTTAAATACCAGCTGTCTTTTATGAGTTGATCCAGTACTCGTTGTCTTAAGTCTACTTTGATGGGTATGAGAGAAAATATCCGAGGTCTTCTGCTTAAAGCATCTGCCACTACATTTTCTTTTCCTTTAATGTATGATATCCCGAAGTCATATTCACTTAAAAATTCACTCCATCGCCGTTGCCTTGCATTTAAGTCTCTTTGGGTGAACAAATATTGTAGACTTTGATGGTCGCTTTTAAGTGTAAAACTTCGTCCCACTAGATAGAGTCTCCAAAGCTTTAAGGTTAGAACTACAGCAACTAGTTCTAAATCGTGCGTCGCATAGAGTTCTTCATGAGGTTTTAACTTCCTGGAAGCATATGCTATTACTCCTCTATCCTGCATCAACACTGCACCCAGTCCCTGCTTGGATGCATCAGTACATACTGTAAAATCTTTGTCCATGTCAAGGACTCTTAGAATTGGTGCACTGGTGAGTAGTCTTTTGAGTTCGGAGAATGCTTTGATGCATTCCTCGGTCCATTCATACCTAACACCTTTCCGCTGAAGAGTTGTAATTGGCTTTGCGATTTTGGAGAACCGTTCTACAAATCTTCGGTAATACCTGGCTAAACCCATAAAGCTTCGTATCTCATGAGCATTTCTCGGTATTGGCCAATCCATGATCGCCTTTACTTTCTCAGGATCTACCGAAATCCCTTCACCTGAAATGATGTGCCCCAAATAATGAATCCTTTCCTGAAAGAATGAACACTTCGATAGTTTTCCGTACAACTGGCATTCTCTAAGACAGGACAATACTATCCGCAAATGATCTTCATGCTCTTTCCTATTCTTGGAATAGATGAGTATATCATCTAAAAAGACTTGCACAAATTGATCTAGGTATTTGCGGAAAATGCTATTCATAAGATTCATGAATACTGCTGGTGCATTAGTTAACCCAAATGGCACACTTCGATAGTTTTCCGTACAACTGGCATTCTCTAAGACAGGACAATACTATCCGCAAATGATCTTCATGCTCTTTCCTATTCTTGGAATAGATGAGTATATCATCTAAAAAGACTTGCACAAATTGATCTAGGTATTTGCGGAAAACGCTATTCATAAGATTCATGAATACTGCTGGTGCATTAGTTAACCCAAATGGCACCACGGTGAATTCATAATGTCCAAAACGCGTCCGGAATGCAGTTTTGGATATATCATTTTCAGAAATCCTTAACTGATGATAGCCTGATCGGAGGTCAATTTTTGAAAAGACAGCAGCTCCTTTCATTTGATCAAAAAGATCATCAATTCGAGGCATAGGGTATTGATTCTTTACTGTAGCTCGATTTAAGTCTCGATAATCTACGCATAATCTTAAAGTTCCATCCTTCTTCTTCACGAAAATTACCAGAGCATCCCAAGGTGATGTGCTGGGCCGAATATGCCCTACATCCAGTAGTTCCTTTAATTGGATCTGCAGTTCCTAAAGTTCTGGAGCCGTCATTCTATAAGGTGCTTTAGAGATCGGATGGGTACCTGGTTTTAGTTCAATAGTAAGATCCAATTCTCTTACCGGGGTAATCCAGGTAGTTCTTTTGGAAATACATCTGGAAATTCGGCCAACAATGAATATTGTTCTAGGGATGGCCCTTTTTCTTGGCTTACTTCTTGAATTACATAAGCCTGGCAACCTTTCCTTAAACAACGCTTCATCTGCATTGCTGAAATGTAGCATAAAGAGACTTCCCTCTTGATTCCCTGAATTTGGATGGCTTCTCCTTCATCATTTATGCCTAGAATCCTTTTCACGTAACAGCCTACCCAAGCTCGGTGAGCTTCTAGCCAATCCATACCTATGATAAGATCATATGTTCCTAATGCAGTGACATAAACTTTCAATTTAGTCAAACAGACCCCTAGGTCAATTTTGCATTGATCCACACTCAAGCCTACGGTTTGGAGTTCTCCTGAGGCCATTTCCACTTGATGGAAATCATTTTGTCTACGAGCTGCCAACCCACATTTGTTTAATGCATATGAAGAAATGAAACTATCTGCGACACTAGTATCAAATAAGATTTTGAATTTTATACCATTGATAGTACCTGAAGATTCCACTACAGTGGATTGATGTGTTGCTTGGTCGCGGTCGACCACTGCATGAATTCTATGATTACCCCGGTTGTCTGAATTTGGTTCCTTCCCAGTCCTATGCAATATATTTAATGAAGCTCTGGGGCAGTCCCGTTGAAAGTGCGGTCCCCCACATCCCCAACAATTAAGTGGTGCTGATCCTCTTGAGTCAGGGCGTGAATTTCTAGAGAACGAGCTTCGTCCTCTCGTGTTGGTTCCTCTCGAATTTCTCCCTCCACTAGCGGTCCTTTGAGATGCCCAGGGGCTGGTGTTTGATGATCCCGCGGCTATAGTGTTTATTTCCATGGGAGTTCCCGTTCCTGTATTTCTTGGGGTAAACCTGTTATCGTAAGGTGGCCTCGAGCTACCCCCCTGAAGAAGTTCCGGGCAGTCTTTCCTGGAAATCCTGATTGGACAGGCCTTGCTGGCCCCATATCCCTTTTGATCCCTAGGTGCTCTTCTGCATAACGACCACATTCGACTGCCTCGGCTACTGATGATGGCTTCCACATGCTTACCAAAGCTCTGATGCGAGGATTTAACCCAAAAATGAATCGTTCAGCCTGGCATTCATCTGAGTCTAAGTAGTGAATGTATTTTACCAGTTCCATAAACCTTATCTCGTATTCTTCCACCATTTTACTTCCTTGGATTAACGTATGAAAGGCTCTTGCTTGCTGTTGCTGAAAGTACGGAGGTAAATACTTTGCGCGAAACCTTTCCTCAGATAGTTCCCAAGGGGCATTATTTGATGTAAGGTGCAGCTGCTTTTCCAGATTTCCCCACCAAATCAAGGCACTTTCCTTTAGTTGAAACATGGCAATTTTTGTCTTTGCCGAAGACGAATATTCTCTTAACCTAAAACATCTGTTCATTCCCTCCAACCACGCTTCAGCACGTTCACCTGCCCGGCCTCCTGAGAATTCCGGGAGTCTGATTTTCTGAAGCTCCCTAGAGATGTCCTCTTTCGATCTTCTGGGCTCGAAATCCTTCGGTTCCGCTGAACTGGTAGCCAAATGATGAGATTCCTCTTTGGTTTTAGCCTTAGTGGATTCTTTTAATGTTTCTAATAGGATTCCAAGGAGTTCATTATCACAGTTAACTCTGGCGCTGGGGCGATTGATGTTGATAATGGTCTAGGTGGTGACGATGGGGATGATGATGATGACGGCGGCGGCATTAAAGGTGGTGATGCTGCCCGATTACGTCGTCGTCGCTCATACGTCTTTACCATTGTAATGGTTCCTGAACACATAATAAAATTTTATCAAAATTATGAGGTAGACAACCGAATTTTAACACGTAAATTTCTTTTGCGACATTACATTCAGAAACGGGTATAGTTTTGCTATTTTTACCCGCTAGGCGGATCTTACTAGTACCGAGGTCAAGGAGGGTGGTCTCACGACCCCCTTGTCCTAATGCAAGGAATTCTATCTTAATGCTAACAATACTTTTTCTAGAGTATTATCCCATGATGGGCACCTTGCTATTAGAATTGCTCATTTTCTATCTCCCCTATGTGGCATAGCATCATGCATATATGTTTGTAATTTGGCATTAGTGAATTTTAATTGATATAGATATGAGGAATAATAGTACTATATTATTTTATTTTTATTTTTATTTTTTTCCAAAAAAATGATAACAACCTAGGAGTCTTCTATTGCAATTACTCAAATCCTATTTCTACAATTTATTTCTTGTTTGGTCCAAAAACATTCTTTTGAGGAAAAAACCATCATTTGGATGTATGCCAACACAAGGAGACCTATCAAAAAAGATGAAACATTTTCTTTAAGTTACAAGAACAACATACTATTCAAAATTAACCAAGGCATGCACTCATCTTCTCATAGACCTAATCGAGGTAGTTGCTTACTATAGTTTAAACTTGGATCTTGATATGGTACACACCCAAATCTTGCCACTCCAAGGATAGCCTAAAAGGCCAGTTTGATTGTCAAGGTCATCAAATATAGGCCACACTTTGCAAATTCAAGGACAAGCTTTGGGCACCACATCTCCAAGCTGATTCACAAGTGTCCTCCCTATTCCAAATATTAACATTGTATGTGATAATCGATCAAAAAATCATAATGAGAACACAGTTGCCCAATAAGAACAAAGATACATCAGAGCCCCATGCCTCACCAGCTCAAAATCAATATCTTTGTAACTATAGTCAATTCTCTTGTAACCCACCACCCGAGTACCTTTGTGCATCATGGGTATCCAATTTATACAACATGATCCTTCGCAGAAGATGGCCAATATGCTTCTACATTAATTACTACACATTACTGCATTCTACCAAGAACAAGAAAATTTGCTTTTCTTTATTTTCCTGGCCATCCATTCGGAGCAAACTGGTCTGTCAGCCCGTATTACAATATCTCTAGAAATGGTCCTCCACTGATCTGTGATATAATATTTTCTTTGTTTCTTCCCCAACCATTACAACATTTTCATAAGAAAGCTTTCTGATGTGGGATAAATGAGATCCCAGATTCAATATTTATGTACTTGTGTCTATGGTATCTCTCTTAAAAATGGAAAACCAAAAATTGAATTGAATCAGAGATTCGATAGAGATACTAACTTTCAATCGAAAACTGGATCATCTGTTACTAATTATCGATTTTTATTTTTTTTTCCCTTGAATCGAAAAACGAATCATCTATCACTAGTTATCGAATTACTTTCCTTTAAATAATCCAAAGCTCTACTGGACTTATTTTTGCAGGATTTTGAAATTAATGTGGCATATAAATGATATGATGCACTGCTAGATTTATCTAGAAATATAGACTAATCGGATTAGGGTTCAGGTTTTTAGAGCCTGAACTTATCTTTCATTCAATAGGGTAGGAAACTACAACCTTTTTTTTTGTCAGAAAATACAGAGGCTATATCTTGCTATTCATTGTGAACGGGTCTTGTTGCTATTCTGGTTGCTATTCATTGTGCAGGGTCTTGGATACACAGTTATGAGTATGGATGTTTTGTTAAAGTACTCCTGTATATGAAGTCATTTTGATCCGGTAATACACTCACAGGACAAAATATAGTCCCACAAAGCTTACAAAACAAAAAATATATATATATATCTTCCTATTCATCCGAATCAAAAATACATTACTAAAAACTTTTTACTGATCATGTCTTGGACGACGACTACAAGGATACATAGTCAGTATTCTGCACTTCGACTAAATAGACTAATTCCAATCGTTATAAGCTGTAGGGTAGGAAACCACGACTTACCATGTCTAACGTAGATTTCGAATAGAGAAAACGCTGGGACACAGAAACCGACCGTCCCCCCGCTATCCGCAGCTGAAAGAAGACGTGAAGGTTCTGCGCAGTATCCACGAGAGTACGAATGAAGAATCGATTCGACAATGGCAATGGGCTTCAAGATTTTGCGAAGGACTTCACAGCTATGTTCTCATTAGCTCATAACAATTTAATGGGGTTATTGTAAAGGAAGCTCTGGTAAACCGGTTTGGGGTTTGCGTGCAGTATCCGGAAATCTGCGGGGATAGCTCAGTTGGGAGAGCGTCAGACTGAAGATCTGAAGGTCGCGTGCAGTATCAGGAAATCTAGGGCTTCTACCAGATTGGGTTCAGCGCACTATCGAGAATTGCCATGGTTTCATAGTGTTGTATAATAAATTTAAATTTTTAACAGATTTAACAGGTCCGCGAGGCGTTGTATAATAAATTTAAATTTTTAACAGATTTAACAGGTCCGCGAGTTTGAACCTCGCTCTGATACCATATGTAATGACTATAAAACTGAAAATTACAAGAACCGAAAACTGAATTACAGAACCGTAAAAATAATGAAGACCTACCTGTATTGCTGTCGACTGATTTCGCTGTCTGCTCCTGTTCTCCTATCCTCCTGTTGAAGCTGATTCGATTACTGGGAAACCAATTCCTCCCAACCAATCCAGCAAGCTTCTGTGAAGCTTACTGCCCCCGTGCCCAGAACCTCAGGTCAATCAAAGCTGCTCTTGTTCCTGTTCTCGATCTTCCTCTGCCCTCTCAGTTTTCCTCTCAGTTTTCCTCTTCGTTTTTCTGCCCTGTTCTCGGCTCAGTCTAGTGGTTTTATATCAAGGTTGGCAGTGGCCGCCTCCTAGCCTTCAGCCACCGTTGTTGCAGCTCTCGACACCTCCCGGCATGCATATCTCCTTAGATATTTTCTGATCGGATTTGGTTGCTGTCGACCGTGCATGAGGTTTTATTGTTTTATGAGTTAATGACCTTTATGAAATTTCATGTCCTATGTTTATATAACTCTATTCCTTTATATTTATTATAAGGTCTGTTTTATGTTTATTTACTTATTATAAACTTTCATTTTTTTATGAATTTTAAACTTTATATATTATAAAGTTTCAACTTTATATTAATTTAGAAAATTTAACTTATATCCCTTTTTAAAGTTTTGACTGATATTAAATGGGTTGTTACACGCAGCATGATTGAGAGAGATTAAGACAGGTTGGATGAAGCCTCCAACTTTGATATCTAGAAGGCTAGGATGCTCTTTCTATTAGACGAGCAAGGTCTAAAGGAGTTTGTTACAGTAGTTATTGTTGTGCCAACAAATCCCATCCAGTTTCATGAGTATGGGAGGGATGATGCCGAAGCCAAGAGGATGATTTTTGATGAAGTCAAGGATCATCTCGTCCCACATATTGCAGAAAAGGGAATAGCAATGGAGATGTGGGATGCCATTGTCAAGTTGTACTAGGATTTGTCTAAGAGTAGAAAAATGATCCTCAAGAAAAGGCTAAGGAACATCAAGATGAACAAGGGCGAAAGATGTAACCACCTGTCTCACTAGGATTCAGTCTATCAGAAATGTACTCATTGTAGTAGGAGAGAATCTAGCAAATGACGAGCTAGTGCATATAGCACTAAATGCATTTCCCAAGGAATGGTGTGCATTCGCTTATGTGGTCTCAAGGTGTGACAAGTGTTGATTTGGGGTAGCATTGGATGTGCTCTAGCCATGAAAATTGGTGGAGAGCCTAAAGCACATGAGATCTCCAAGACCCAGAAATGGTTTGGGCAGATTCTAGCCAGTTTGGGAGATATTAAAATAATTAATATTTCTAATGGAGTTCCTAAGTCTAAACTTAGGAAAAATAAAATATTAATGGGTATTAATATAAAACTGGGTTAGAAGGTTCCAAAAGACATGGATCAAGCCAAATCTAATCTTAGTTGCTAATTAGAGATGTAATCTCAACCATTGAAGGACCAATAAGAAAAGTATAAGAGGAGGCTTGAGGGTCAGTTGGAGAACACACCAGAGTGATCAGTCATTTGATTTACTAGAGCGGAGTTGCTAAGTAAAGTCGAATCAGTGATCAACAATGAGGGACGGTGAGTACTGGACAGAGAGGTATAAATAGTGCCGAGAGACCAGCGCAGAGGCAAAGAGGCAGATGTAGAAGCCAGAGTAGGCCACACAGAACCCAACATAGAGCGCAAAGGCCAGAGGGCCTATGTCATCCACGCAAAGGGCAGTAGGAGTGACACAGATGGTCCCAGAGGCTACGCAGTGCCTCAGAGGGCTAACGCAGACGGTTCTGAGGCTGACGCAAAGGCCAGGAGGGCTGACGCAGTGCTTCAGTGTTGTTGGAGAGGGTTTCCTCGGGCAAGTTTTCTGAATACCTGCTTCCGAATAGAGAGGTATTACTGCCGGTTATTTTTCTTTGTCGAGTGCGCCAGTTTGTCACCTAGTTGTACTCAAGGATATACTGCATAATAATATAACCCTCAAAATTGTTGCATCGGTTTTCCGTATTGGGATTTTCCGGGGATGAGTTGTCCAAAAATAATGGTGTCACTTGTGTGTTTGCTATTTCTTTCAGTTGTTGATCTGTAGATGGTTGAGACTGTAGATGTTTATTTCGATGTTTATGTAGTTAAATAACTTGTTGGTAATTAACAAGTAGGAGAAATAAACCAGAAGAATACAAAGAAATATTCTAGTGAATATACTTAGGAATTTCAACAAGCTTCCAAATCAGGATCTCCTATGGAGTGATTTCACTCAGGAGGAGTTGCGAAGCAACTTAGTCGAAGGGACTACCAGCAGCAATGGCGAGGAAACAAAGGTGAAGGAAGAACAAGAGAATGTCGCTCTTGCAAGTAAAGGGAAAGCGAAGAAAGGTCCCAGCAAGGGACAAGACTCGAAAGGAGAAAGGAAGAAGAAGGCATTGTCAAAGTCAAGTGTTTTGGTTGTGGTGAACTTGGTCACTATATCAACCAATGTTCTACGAGGAAGACATACAAGAAGGAGAAGCAAACAATTTCTCCAACAGAGATTGAGGATTTGTCTTCTAGACTAGAAGATGAATTTTCACTTATAATGATAATATCCTCAAGCTTCAAGCACAAGAAAGGGATGAAGAACTTGCTAAGCTTAAGAAGAAATTTCATCAAAGCAAAAGAAAGCATCATGAAGAATTCATATCTATGACAATTCAATTGGATAAAGCAAAGAAACTGGAAGATACCTTGTCAAGTCAACTTGAACAAAGGCACGAGAGCTTGAACAAACTTGAAGAAGAGATTGGTCAGTACAAGGTAGAGGTCTCCTCTCTCAAATCTCAACTACAAGAAGCTAGGAAACAAGTACAAGGAGCTGAGAAGACAAAGGAAGCATTGTAAGTCATAGAAGGACAGGCTGATGAAGCAGGAAAGGAAAGAAACACCATGATCTGTCAACTAAAAGCAAAGGATGAAGAAATCTTCAAATTAAAATCTAACAGCAAGCTTCTCAAGGCTGAAACATGTAAAGCTACAAGGATCAAGGAAGAAATGGAGAGGAATCAAGCAAAGAATGAACAAATCTTCAAAATGAAGTCAGATATCATCTCCCTTAAAATAGAAGCAGATGAAGCTACTCGTATCAAGGAAGAAACTGAGAAACAACTTGCTAAGAAGAATAATGAGTGTGAAAGATTGGAAGAAGAGATTGTCTTCCTCAGAACAATGGTTGAAGGGATGAACAAAATCTTGAAGAGCTCTCAAGCCTTGGATGACATGCTCAGCTATCACGGATGTCCTTTTGATAAATTAGGTCTCGGGTATGCAGGTGAATCCTCAAACAAGAATGAAAATGCTTTAAACAAAAGGGATGTGAATAAGCCAGAAAGAAATGGTGATGCTCCCAGTTCCAGCAAAGGCAAGGACCAAAAACAAGGCTACAATAGAAGAAATCCTGCTCCAAGAAGGAATGTAGATGATGTCAAAAATGCGAGAGGAAATGGTTATCATCAAAGGATCTCAAGGCAGAAAGGTTTCAGAAGTACATCAAGGAAATCTCCATCTCCCAAGTAACAAAGTTCATTTTTTGGTTATTGTTATCTTGTACAAACTTTGGTCACATGGAAAAAGATTGTAAAGCATATCATAAAGATAGATGTTATGGTCCCCAACCATCTCATAGAGATAGATATTATAGTCTCCAACAATCTCCAAGAAACAATTTTGCAGGAAGAAATCATGAATTCTTATTCATGAGCAATGTAGAATGCTTCAAGTGTCATAAAATTGGTCATATGGCACGAAATTGTAACTTAACTTGGGCTCTTACACAAGCTAGAACCATGCAAAAGGAGAAAGTTTTACAAGTATGGAGAAGGAAGCAAATACAATCAGACAGTCCCTTGAACTCTCCAGCCAACAGCATGTGTCATTGGCCTGAATTTGACAAACTAAGCATTTGATGGGAAAACTCTGCCAAAAAGAGATGATGCCTACAGTTAGGGGGAGCCAGTCATTCTTGATCATTATTGCAGAAGCTATTAGTGAAAGGGTCCCTATGAAATCCTTGTTGAGCTATATTAACAGTCATTCTTTGATAAAGATCATTTCTCAGGGGTACTCCATTGAAGAATATGATCCTGTAACCATTCTTTGGACTATTGTTAAAGATGCCTTCACTTAATCACTAAGTAGTATTTGGAGCAACAAAGAAAGTCATCTAATGCTAGAGAAATAGGGCAAATAACCAGTGAAGATAATATCGCCGATATTTCGGCGATATCGGCAAATATCGCGCGATTTTCGGGAGGACGATATATCGGCTCAAAATTATCGCGATATTTTATTGTTATAAAAATCGCGCGCGAAAACCGAAAAATCGGCGAAAAATCGGCAAATATCGCGCTGTTAGGGAAATTATCGCCGGGTTATTATAAATATGCGAGTTGTATTTGTAAAATTGTGTGTTTTTCATTTCATTATTCACCGACCGAGGGTTTCATTCCACTGTTCGAACTTCGGCCACGACTCTCCAGCGGCCAGCCCGCGCCACGCTCTCCGGTGCCCACGCGTTCAACCGTCCACGCGACCAATCTGCAGGTGGATTCGACGGCCCACGGGTTCAGCGACCAATCTACAGGTGGTTTCGTCGGCCCACGGGTTCAACCGTCAACATTCTCCCCGAGTTCGAAATTGCACAGGTGAGTCCCGAGACCCGATTCTTATCACTGTCATAACTTATAAGTTTTCATTTGAAATTTCTGTGGTGGCACCGAGTCCCGACACCTTCTCACTGTGATCACTGATAACTTTAAGACATATCCGGGGCAGCAATATCCAGTTTTGTCGCTTCCACTCTTGGTCGTGTCCACGTACCATCTGCCTTCAGTTACCACGGTCCACAATGTCACCTTAGGTTAGGTCTGAAATGTCGAGATTAAGGTTGATGCACATTGCATACAAAATCATGTACATATATTATTATGGCAGAGTCGCAGACAGTTTATCGATGAGATTGGGAAATATGACATTAAAGCTGAAATTACATATCAAATTTTTTGCTATGAATTGTTTGCAAATCAATTTTTTTAATTATAATAAAAATATGATATTTATTTCTAAATTTTATATTGGGTTTTCCGTTTTACTAAAATCAAAGATAAAATAATAACAGTCTAATTTTAAATAGATTGTTAGAATCTTGTTTTGACAGGGGTTAATAAGTATAATATGATATTATGAAGTGAGTATGATATTGAATCATTGATAAATTAGAAGTAAATCTCTTTGGTTAATAATCTTATTCTATGCTTTTTTAAATTTATATATTAATTCTTTTAATAATAATAAATAAATAATAATAAAAATAGAAAATTATAATTTAATTAATTTTATTTATATTTATTAAGTTACTAATTCCAATTTTTTTTTGGTGCTATAGGTTTCCTTTTGAGTTAGCCCACTACAATTACAAATATGCCGAAAGCCTTGGACCCATTTTGGGAGTATGGGACCCCTGATGGTGTGAGTCGGGCAAATCTATCATGCAAATTGTGTGGGCCTACGATGACAGGCGGGGTTACGCGATTGAAATACCATCTCGCTAAACTGCCTGGACATGATGTTGGGCTTTGTACAGTTTCTAGTCCGGAGCTTGTACGAAAAGCTCTTGAGGCAATTGAAGACAAGGACAGAAAGAAGGAAGAGGCGGAAAGAAACAAAGCTGAACGTGCAGGTAGATCTTTCGGGATACCTTCTCCTGATTTTGGTGTTGAGGATACTGGATTTGGGCCTAGTGGGAGGGGCTCCGGATTTGGGCTTAGTGGGAGGGGCTCCACAACTGGCACACCATCACATGGTACTCCTAGTGTAAGTGCAAGGTCATCTTTTTTTGTTCCACGAACAGGTTCTGGAGCACAACCTGGCATAAAATCGCTTTATAAAAAGAAGGAGAAGCAAGAAGCAGATAGACTCATGGGGAGGGTTATTTTTTGGAGCGACTTACCTCTCACCATCACAAAAACCAATCCATATTGGCAGCTAATGTGTGATGCTATTGCTGTTGTGGGCCCAGGGTACAAAAGCGCCACATATGAGGAGTTGCGGGGGCCAATTCTTCAAGCAGAAAAACAGGACATCAACTCTAGATTGGCGGAGTTGAAAAAGACATGGGGAGCCACTGGATGCACAGTGATGTCCGATGGTTGGACAGATAGGAAGGGTAGGACCCTTCTAAATTTCTTGGTACATTGTCCCAAAGGTACCATGTTTATTAAATCGTTGGATGCATCAGAACATATCAAAGATGCACCAACGATATGTGAGTTGTTAGATGGGTTCATTCGGGAGATTGGTGTGCAGAATGTGGTGCAAGTCATAACAGACAATGCAGCTAGTTATGTGTCTGCCGGCAGAATGCTTATGGAGAGGCATCCCACATTGTTCTGGACTCCATGTGCAGCGCATTGTCTCGATTTGTTGCTTGAGGATATGGGGAAACTCTCCTTCATCAAGGAGGCAGTTGATATGGCTAGGAGCATCCCCAAGTTTATTTATAACCATGCTTCTGTTCTTAGCCTTATGAGGTACACTAAAAACAAGGAGTTGTGGCGTCCTGCCATCACACGTTTTGCCACAACCTTTATTACTCTTCAGTCTTTGCTTCGATGTCAGTTCGAGTTGAAGCAAATGTTTGTGTCTGATAATTGGCGTAATTCTAGATACAGCAGGAAACCTGAAGGGAAAGCCATTGAAAAAATGGTGTACTCTGAGACATTTTGGCATGGAGTAGAAGAAGCATGTGCAATTAGCGAACCTATAGTAAAGGTTCTTAGATTGGTGGATGGAGAGAAGCCTGCAATGGCTTATTTGTATGAGGGCATGGATAGGGCCAAGGAGGCCATTCGTTCCTATTATGCAGACAAGGGTTCTGCTGGCCTTCATAGGCAGATGGTGTTATGGGATGTGATCGATAGTCGGTGGACAAGGATGCTTCATCGACCCATTCATGCAGCAGCACTCTTCCTCAACCCCGCATTTTCATACAAATGCAACTTTGATTTTGATGGCGAGGTGATGGAAGGGCTCCATACCTGTATTTAGAGGATGGTACCTGATCCTGAGCTTCGTAGCATGATCAATCGCGAGATACAGTCTTATCGGGATTGTGTTGGCCTA